>NDGM011136179.1:0-10664 GCA_002564305.1 Octomys mimax | reverse complement strand
AAAAACCTGACTGTTCAGAGACAACGAAGTGCGGACTCCCCATGCGGCAGTGCTGGGCCTGCGGAGGGGCACTGCCACCCTCCCTGTGCGACCTGGCGTGTGGAGGCAGCGGCAGGCTTGGACACACGTGCAGGAGAGAGCTTTGCATCCCAGGCTGGCGACGCCGCAGAGACGGCACTAAGCGCATGGGCACTGCTGGAAGGACATAAACCCAGTTTCTTCAAACTGAAAAACTTCATGCCTCAAAGGATAGAAGGAAAAAGTCACAAGGCAACCCCAGGATCGAGGAAGATACTTTCGAGTCACTCAGCTGACAAGGAGTTAACATGCCCACCACACAAGGAATTCCTAAAATTCAAACAGCACGTGTGACGCAGTCTAAAGTGGGAAAAGGACACAATAACCTTTCTTCAAAGATAGGCACATGCGAAGGTGCTCCAGTCACCACTTCTAAGGGAAACGTACAGCACGACCGGGTTCTGCCAGTGACTCCGGCAAGTGGGGTCTGCCCTGTGTGGGGCCGGGGGCTCCCGGTACCCCTCAGCCTGCGGCGCTCTGGCAGGGTCTGACTCACCTGCCTCCATGTGGAGGTCCCACATGCTGGGAGGGCCTGGGTCCCTGTACTGGAGGCTGGGGAAGGACACACAGTACCTGCCTGCCAGCGTGCCGAGCAGCCACCAAAGCATCACCCCTGAGACAGTGAGCGAGGGGCCTTCCTGGCAGAGCCACCTGGGCCAGAGGACCGTCCCTGAGGCCAGAGGACCCATGCGGTCAGTGGGGACAGGGGCTAGGGGGCCTTTGTCATAAAGTGACCAGCGCTGCAGCTGGGGAGAGAAGGATGCGTCCTGTATGAGGGTTGGGGACCGGAGACGCCCGCAGTCTGCACTACGGGTCACATGTGCCTTTAGTTGTGCGGACAAAACAGCTTTAGAGTTCAAGGCTCATTCAAATTGGATTTCAGAAACACAAAGTCTTAAACATTTGTGCCCAACTAAGGGATTATACTCTTATCTGTCCGCAGAAAGGCTTTTGAGGAGGTGGGGAAAAAAGGTAGCTCAGATTCTAAACTGGGTCCTCAAAACTTGCTTGTCTGTGGCTCCTTCCTTGGGCTGGCTGCCTATTATCAAAAGGTAAAATGTCCCAGACTATTGAAAAAGGGATTTGCATAAATTGCCTTCACCTGCTTCTTATATGAGGTTAATGAAATTGGAACAGAAAGGGGTGGATTCCAAGCCACAGCAGCCTAGTCCCCCAGGAGGAGCCGTCTGGGGCCCTGGGTGCAGCTTGGAGGCCCCTCCTTGGGGTCTCCAACACCAGCATGTCCTCTCCCAGGTCCGGGTTCTAGAGTGGGATCAGCTTGCTGCGTGGATGCCGCCCCGTCCTCTGGTCCACTTGTCATGGCAGCTAAGCCCACACGCGGTGGCCACCAAGACACGAAACTGTAGGTTGTCACCCATCTGAGCCAAAAGGTAGTCAGTGATTACCTTGATGTGCTCATCTTTTTGGGACAGAGTGCCCCTAGATACCATCGAGAGAGCTTTCTGTGTCCAGGGCTCCCTGTGGCATCTTCACAGGTTTAAAGGAAGTAAACCTGGGGACCTCCGTGGAGGTGGATGAGCCCGAGCCCTGCCGGGCGCCGCAGGCTGAGGGGCGCAGGGAGCCCCCAGCCCCGCACAGGGCAGACCCCAGCGGGTTCTGTCTGCCCCATCCCTGACCAAGGCAAGGAGTGCACCCTCCCCTGCGCACCCCGACTTGGGTGGTGTCCTCTGTGCCCCCACATGTGTTCTTGCACTCCGTGTTCTGTGGCTCTGTCTGTCTTGGTGCCCCACAGCAGGCAAACCCACTGAGCTCCATGAGGTACCACATAATGCCCACAGAGCTCAATTGCAAACCTGTGTCAGCTTCTTCATGACCTGTACTTCGGAGGGGAGGCAGGAAGATGAAAAATTCAGACCCATCTGGGGCAACTTAAAGACTGAGGGAGAGCCTGCCTCAAAATAAATAAATCATTAAAAGGGCTGGTGATGCCGCTCAGTGCAAGGGGCTGGGTCCAACCCCCAGAGCAGTGTGCTGCGCACGCTATGGGGATCATGCCTACATGGTGGCCAGCCCCTGTTCCGCAGGGGAGGACTCCCAAGGCCCTTCAGTGAGTGTCTGAAGCCATAGCTAGCACCAACCCCATGTACACCACGCTTTTTCCTACCCACACATTCCTGTGACAAAGATCAGTTCATAAACCCGGCACTGTAAGAGACTCAAAATAAAATAATGGAGAACAGCCATGGTACACTGTCGTTGTGATGGTCCATCTTGGTTGTCGCTTCCTAGACTTGTGAGGCATGGCGGTGCCCCTCCGCAGAGTTCGCGGCCTTGCCTTGGCCTAAAGCAGCAGAGCCAGCCTGCTGTGGGCTGACTGAAACAAACTTTTCCTTCTTTAGGTCCTTCGTGCCACTTGGTCACAGCAGCACACGCTGACTAGCACAGTCATAAAGATGCTTGAAGCTCAGGGATTTGTTTCTGGACTTTCCCTCTTATTCCTGGTCCATGGCCGACCAAAGTAACTGGGGTTTGGGACTGGAAATGGCAGTTAGGTGGGGCTACTGCCTTGACAGCAGCAAAGTGACACTTGCTGTGGGAAGGTCACCGCCTCCATTTGGTGGCTGCTCGTGGGCCTGGGTGCCCGGTGCTACCCTCTCTGGCTACGAATGGGTTATGTCCTGTAGTCCCCTCTGCTTTGCTGCCTGTTCCTCCTGTCAGGCAGAGAACGCATGTGCCTTCCTTCCTCCCTCAGCGAACGTCAGCGGCACACCTGCCCCCAGACGGGCCGCCCACACGCACGCACGCATCGCGCATCACACTGCTGACACTGCTTCCACGTGTGGATTAATCCCATGACTCCTGTGAGCTGATCTCAGCCTGCCGATTCCTGCTCAAGTTATTGTGTGAAGCAGCGCGCTGAGGGGAGACATGTGCTCTTAGGACAGGATGCTCAGGGGAGGCGGCCTGAGGCCTGCCTCCCACCATTTCCTAAGGGGACTTCATCCGATCACGGCGACCCCGGCGGTTGTCGGGCCCTCACAGCACCGTGTGTGCTGCTGGGATTATGTCCTCTGCATCTCCCCGTCCTAGATGGCCCTGGCCGACCTCGCTCTGCTGTCAGAGCACCTGCCCACACATCACTACCTCTGCCAAGCCCGCCCTGAGCGCTCTGAGAGGAGCGGCCCCTTTCCGCCCCTCGAGCCCCTGTGACAGTGTGACCCCATTGCATCACCACCACCTGCTGCAAAGGGGCACCCGGTGGAACAGACACTTCGTGCGTGCACTAAGGCACCTGCTCTGGGACACGGCCTGCCTCCTCGTGGGTGCCCTGCACACGCTCCAGCCACGCAAGGACAAGCCCCCAGCACTCCGTAAGTGTTGGTGGTGGAGACCACAAGCCGGTCTTGGGCCTTCAGGTCCATGTGCACTTTCCTAAGCAAGCCACAGCACTTGTGGATCTCAGCTCTCTGCGTTTGTGCAAGACGGAAAGGGGAAGGCAAACTTTCAACATCTTCCCGTCTCAGAGATGTACAAATATTTTAACAACATCCCAGTGACTAACTGGTGATTCAGCCAAGACTCCCAGAATAAACAAAACGCTATTCTTGATGCTGCTCTCATCTTACTCAAGTGTCGCCAGGCTACGCCTGCATCTGGTTTGAAGCCCTGGTGCCCAGGCTTTGCGTGACAGTGACCTGGAGCCATGGCCAGGGGTCACAGCCCAGCTGCACTCAGCTGTGGACACAGCACGCAGGGCAGCAGGGCAGCTGGGTAGAGGGCACGGCGGGCTCAGACGCCAGGCTCCTCTGTGCTCTGGCCTCCCCCATGGTGGGTGTTGGCAAGGGCGCTCGCTGATCAGCTTCTTGGGGACATCCCATCTGAGGTTTGTCAAATAGCTACCACTCCTGATGGTAGGAGAGTGGTTGCCACCCTACAGAAGCTGCAGCTGCCATGATACCACCATGCAGTGCGGGAGGCTCAGGGAAGCCTGGGCAGAGCCTGCCTGCGTGGCTCCTGGCTGGCCAGGCCTGCTCTTGTGGTGCTCTCGCTTTGAGCAGCTCCAGCAGGCTGGGCCCTAACCCCCCCTTCCAATCCCTCTGTGTGCCCAGCTTGTCTTCACTGGTCATTACTGGACTAAACCAATGGGTCATTTCGGTAAAAGCAATCCCCTTTACGCTGCCTGCGGATACGTCTGGGTGTGCAGCACAAACCTGAGTGCCAGTGGTGTGGCCAGGGCCCAGGCAATGCAAGGTAGGGTTATGGGGTCCCATTTCCCCAGCCATAAGCACCTGATGGGGGCTCACACACACTGAAGCCCAAGTCCCGAGTGCATCTGAGCTGGGTCTGAATGTGAGACTTCAGTGTGCTCAGAAATCATAAGCCTGCTCCAGAGGGAGCAGGGGTTTACCAAGCAGCTGGGGCTACACTAAGAGGGCGTCAATTTTAAAAGTGGGAGGGCATTGAGGGGCCTTGAAACCGTGGAATGGCGGAACCTCCCCCAGCTCCTGGGCTGGGCTCCAGACCCAGCTGGGAATGTGTCGCTCCTATTCGTGGCACCAGCTCTGTGGAAATGAGAGTGGGCAGTCATGGCTCCCTACACATGCACCACTGTCTTCTTGGGGCACCATGGAGCTTGGAGACTTGGGCGGACTTGAGGTGGCAGCTCGTGGTCACCTGGGATGATGTGGGGAAGTGGGTCATGGTCACTGGGATGACATGGACTGTGGCTTGTGGCCATGTGGGATGACTTGGATGGTGGGTCACAGTTACCTGGGCCAATCTGGAACAGCAGGTTGTCACATGAGATGGAGAGGGGCCATGGATCATGGTTGCCTGAGCTGGCCTGAGATGGACACGCAGGGCTGGCCACTTGGCTCGAGACAGCCAGCCTGACCACACCTCCACTCTGTTGAGCACAGAGCCTGCCCTCAGTCCCTGGCCCACCATGGTGCTGTGGCAGCCTGCGTGCCCCGCATGGCCTCTGGGCCTGTGGTGTGCCACGCGTGTGAAAGAAGACCGGGCCTGGGCCTGGTGTACCAGCACCCCATGTCCCTGGTCTGTGCACTGAGCGCTGTGTCTACGTTTCACATAGTTCCCTCCATTTTCAGAGAAGGATAAAGGAAACAGCTCTGCGGGTGGCATGGGGGTGCGATGGTGTCAGCGCAGGGGCAGCGGCTTCCCTCTGTGGCCAGGAGCCCCTCCGTTCTGCGTATGGGATGACATTCTAAAAGGGTAGAATGTGTTTTCTCCTTACCAGTGCCCTTTCAGAGGCTTCATGACTCTCCCAGGTGAGCTGGCTTCTTAGCAGGAGGCAGCCCTGGTGGGGACCCCAACGGGGTACTCTGGACAAACACGGAGCGGAGCCCCAGCTCAGCTGTGTGCATTTCACTTGCTCATTAAGAAGGTGATTTGATGCCATTTCTGGAAGCTGTGCTGCACGCCGTGTTGCCTGCCCACTTTATCTTGCATGTCCTCCCCAGAGGCCTGGCAAGATGCCCTCTGGAGGACAGCCAAGACCCTGGCTGTCCTGAGATGCAGCCGGGTGTGTGTGTGAGCCCTGAGTGTCTTTACCTGTGTGATGTGGAGGCTGTATTTCCTGTACTTGGTCCTCCTTTCTGGAGTGTAGGAGCCATGGCACCCTTGACACCCCTGGCATGTGTGTGAGCTGGGAGCACTGAGGCGGGGCACCCTCGATGGCTGCTTGTATTCCTGGTGCAGCTGGGCAGTCTGCCCTGGCCAGGACTTCCAGGAGGGTGACCTTCCCCTGGGCCATGGGCCTCATTCCCGTTCCACATCGCTGTGGAGGCCTTGGAGTGAGGTCCTGTACACGGAACCCACTTTCCACAACAGTGGCAGGCATGGCAGAATCAGGACCATGAGCAGCAGTGCTCAGGGCCACTGGAGCTGGCCGTGTCCTGGGAGGAGCTGGCCACTGTTCCCAGGGCACAGACATGTATCGGGTCCGGGCAGCCTTGGGGGCCTGGACAGAGCCCCCTGAGCCTAGCATGCAGTGCCTAGGCTGGTCATTGCTCCACGGTGTGGGTGACAGGGGCGTCTGCAGCTTGGGTGTAGGCTTGGGTGGTGCTGTAGTCAAGGGTTACAAGAGGACCAACACAGGGCACATCATTATATAATGATTTCATAACAGTCACCCGAAGAGTCATATACAGAGAAAGCAGGAGGTATACCCATGCCGAGGACCAAGAACCCAGCCGACGGCCCAGTCCTGTGACAGTGTCCCACGTGGGTCCAGCTGAAGCCTAGCGCCCGTCAGTGCCTCCCACGACTGCAGCTGGAGGCCAAGAGCCTGGGACAATATCTCATGCAGGACACGCCTGGAAGGCACGAATGTCAGTGACAGAGGCTAGAAAGTCTGTGCCCATGGGATGAAGACTCTGACCTGGAGCCAGGAAACGATGTTCAAGGTAATAACTGGAGCTCCCCCAAAAGCACCACAACCAACCACAGGGACAACAAGGTCCTGACACTGAACTCCATCTTCCTCTCCAGAGCCAGGAAGTGATGCTGACAGTAAGGACCAGAGCTCCTCCAAAGTGCACCGTAGACATTCTTAGTGAAGGTCCTAATCTCTCTTGACATCGGGAACAGCCAAGTTCACCGGGGAAGCCAGCATGACAAGCTCGTCCAAGAGCCAGCGGCTCCCTAATGGCTCCCCAACAGCTCCCCGACAGCTGCTCTTCTCCAGTCCTACCTCTTGTGCTAGGGCGCCAGTCCCCAGGTGGGCGTCCCACACCCAGCACCTCACTGGCTGGTAAAGTTGAGCTGGGTGTTTCGAGTCGCCCGCCAGCTGTCAGTCAGCCACAGGTAGATGTGGAGAGTGCAAGATGCAGTGCTGCGAAGAGCCTCACCATTCTGCTCAGTGCGTTCTTCCACCTTCGATTTTACCACAAAATCTTATACATTTACACATTATAAGCCTTCTTGGAGCCGTACCTCTTTTTAAAAGATCAGGACAGAATGTCACAGTGTACTCATGGATCAACAAGACGCTGGCTGTGTCCCATAACTACTTTGCCACATCAGATCTGCTGCCCTCCCACACTACTCTTCCCACATCAGGAGGAGCCCTGCTGGGGCAGAAGGGGTCCCAGAGGGGTGTAGAGTTGGACTTGCAGGGTGTGGCTCAGCAGGACATGGGAAAAGGGGAGCAGGGTTTAGACTAGGGGTCCACAAATGTCTCACAGAATCCCAGTGGGCACAACTCCCTGACCCACGCTGAAATCTAAGAGAACAGACTGTCTTCAGCTGCCTCCAGGTTTTCAGTGTGGCCTCTCACAAGCAGACCAAGTGTGGACTTAGGGCACTTTACACATGCCCCCTGGATGGCCTGCGTCTTGGGCAGCACGGTTGTCAGTGTCCTGGGGGAAGAAGCAGAGCCCTGTGCTCCTCCACACGTGTTCTAAGCTGGGCCCATTCCTGTCACTATGTGCAGGCCTGGGGTGTTCTTAGGACGTCTCGGGCCAGGCTTTGGGTTGTCCCCTCACCCTGCAGGTCTCAGGTGCAGCTGGGGAGCAGGCACAGGGGCACCGTGGAGGTAGCTGTTGGAGGCTGTAATGCTGAGGCGGCCCTTTCTCAAGTCCCTCCAACCCAGACGTCTTCCTTTCCCCAGGAGCTCGGAGCACTTTCTGCACACGATGTATTTCTCATCCCCAGGTCCCTCTGAAGCAGGACCACGCTTCGCGGACAACCTGTTCTCAGGATGAGCAGCCTAGGAGGGGGTTGGTGATTCACTCGAGGCCACAGGGCTAATCCAGATGTTCTGGGATCAGGGCTACGTCAGTCTGTGTGCTGGATGGGTCCTTCAGCAAGGTCCCCTGGGGTGCCTCCATATAGAGCCCTCGCCTCTGGGCCAACTCCCCAGCCAAGGCCCAGATAGCGAACCCCGCCTCAGCAGCAGCACGGTGTCCTCTGCAGCAGGCTGGCAGCAGCCCCTGTGTGCTGGTGCAGGGATCCCTGGCACTAAATTCTGAGGGAATGAAATGGACCAGGTTCCAGGGAGGGATCAGAGCCCTCTCCTCATGTCACCAGCGTGGCGGAGGCACCACAGCACCATTGAAAGTACACACATCATCTTGTCCTCTCTATGGGAGGCTGCGGCAGTATTCTCTTGGTCAGAGAAGAACAGCCAAATGAGCTTGCCATTTCCCAAGCTGCCCAGAACAGCCAGAGAGGAAACAGGGAACGTGACGCCGACACTGGGAGCTGCTGAGACGGGCCGCGGACAGCAGGCGCACAACCACTCCCTCTCTCTCTCCAGACCTTGGCGCCCAAGCTGCATTCTGCTGGGACACACTGAGTGGCGAGCAATTGAGGGCAAGAAATCAGAAGCTTCCCAGCTGCATCCTAGGATGCGATAGCTGCAGAAGCAGCGAAGTAGAGGAATAAGTCCCCAGACAAAAACGGAACAAACAATCACACAGATAACGGAAGAGACGCTCATAGTGAAGGAAATGGCTGGAGAACCTGGGCTAGATATACGTAAAAATAGAGGATCTTAGGGAAGCCACGAATGTTTAACATACGAAAGATCCAGATACCAGAAAACAGAGATTCCAAATTCTACCGAGAGGACATGCCACAGAGCCCACAAGCCTAAGATAGAACACCAGATCTAGAGCACAGGGCTGTGAGTGGTGAGTACCAAATGGAAGACCTTAGCAATAGCAAGGGGGCACGAAAAATCAATCCAGCCCCGCTAGACAATACAGAGAAGGATGATATAACACTAACTGGGATTGACGAAAAAATCAGAAGCCAAAACAAAGGACTAAAAAAAACCCTGTTCATGAAAGTAATAGCAGAGCCCTTCCCAAGCACGGGGGAGTATTTGATATACACGCAAGTGGCACATATCAAACTCCAATTAGCCATGATCAGAAAAATCCACACCAGGGCACATAATAGTCAAGAGTCCAGAAATTCAACCCAAGAACAGAGTGTTAAAAGCTATTAGAGAAAAAAATCACCTATAAAGAAAAGCCCATCAGAATCACAGCAGATTCCTCAGCTTACACTCTTAAGTCAAGGAGAGCTTGGAGTGAAGTTATTTCAAGTCCTAAAAGAAAACAACCTCCAAATTAGATGGTTATACCCTGCACAACTATCTTTCAAAATTGTTGGAGAAATAAGATACTTTAAAAAAATGTGCTTAGGACAAGGTCTACAGGGTCTCACTACATAGATTGAACTTGTGGTGATTCTCCTATTTTCAGCCTCCCAAGCACGGGATTACAGGTGTGCACCACTACATCCATCTCAAACATGTCTCAATGTGCCCTGGGGACAGGGTTGGTGTGGCATGCCAGGGATCGAAACCCCGGCCACTGTGCTCTGCCTAAGTAGGCACTTTAGTCCACGGAGCTATCTTGCCAGCCCTAGGATACTTTTGTAATAAAGAACACCTAAAGAAATTCATTACCACTAAACCAGCACTCGAAAAAGTTCTGAAGGATATTCTAGAAGAAGATAATGAAGACACCAATTCCAATAGAATGAATCCAGTAGGCAGGCAACCAATTAAATAGAAAGGAAATAAGGGGACCAACTACGGGAAGACAATACAATGACAAGGAGAAGTCAGTGGATTATAACTATCAATGTGAATGGTCTCAATTCACCACTCAAAATGACAGACTGGCAGAATGAATGCAGAACAAGATCCAAGAATGTGCTGCATTCAAGAAATACATTTAATCCAAAAGGAAATGCACAGGCTGAAAGTCAAAGGATGGGAAGCAGTACTCCGTGTGTCAGAAACCGGCAGGAAGCAGCAGTAGCTATTCTATTGGCAAAGTGGATTTCAAGCCAAGCCTGATCACAAGAGACAAAGAAGGTCACCATGTACTTATTAAGGAAACGATTCAAGAGGAAGAGATGACAGTCATAATACTGGTGCATTCAACTATGTAAAACAAATACTAATGTATATGCAAAACCAGATAAACACTAATACAATTGCAATAGGGAACCTGAACACCCACTGTTACAAATAGGTTTACTAGACCAAAAAAAAAAAAAAAATCAATAAAGAAATATTAGAGCTGGACCAGACTTTGAACAAATAAACTTAGTAGATATCTACAGAATATTCTACCCTACAATAACAGTACACACTCTTCCCAGCTGTGTATGGGATGTTCTCCAAAATAGACCACATAGTAGCTCATAGAATATCTTAAGTAAATACAAAGGAATTGAAGTTACCCCATGCATATTATCAGACTATAGTGCAATGAAACTGGGAATAAATGTCAAAAGAGCCAACAAAGACCATATAGACTCATGGAAATCAAACAATACCCTCCCGAACAACCAATCGGTCACAGATGAAATCAAAGAAAAAATTACAGTTTTTTCAATTAAGTGATAATGCCCGTACAATGTACCAGAATCTATGGGGCTCAATGAAAGCTGTCCTTCAAGGGAAGTTTATGGTGGTGAATTCCTACATCAGAAAAACCAAGCAAGCTCAAATACATAACCTAATGTTGAACCTCAAATTTCTAGGAAAAGAAATTAAACCCCAAGCTTAAAAAAAAAATAGTGTGACAAAAACAAAAATTTAAGGTTTCTTGAAAGCAAGTGATAATATGTAATTGTATCTC
>NDGM011136175.1:0-16578 GCA_002564305.1 Octomys mimax | reverse complement strand
GAAGAAGAAGAAGAAGAAGAAGAAGAAGAAGAAGAAGAAGAAGAAGAAGAAGAAGAGCAACAAGAGGAAGAGGAGGAGGAGGTGGTGGAGGAGGAGGAAGAGGAAGAGGAAGAAAGAGGAGGAGAAAAGAAGATAAGGAGAAGCAAATGGGAGAGGAGAGGAAGGGAGGGAGGGGAGGGATGAGGTAGGGAAAGGAAAGGCATCAGTACTTAACATTTTCTGAACTTCAGCTCAACATTCAGCAAAAATAAGCATGTGAAAATCACCAGTATGTAAGTGCTATGTGTGCTGGCACCAGCTCTGCTTTATTTGTACTTGAGAGTCCTGTGCCCATGGTAGCGGAAGGGTGACTCGTACCACTTTGCCTGGGATTATCCTGGTTTTAAAACTGAAATCTCTAAGTCCTAAGAATGCCCTCTGTACCCTCAACTGAGCTTTCATCAAGCTTTTATTGAATGACTGAAGGCTGTGACTACCTCATGGGACTGCTGGAGGAGCACAGAAATTATATCAATGAAAACTCTTTGAGAATCTGAGGCCATAGTCAATGGAAAAAGATAACCCAGGAGTGTGGTTATTATGGGATTTTGTGTAATTGACAAGGTGGAGCAAGGGTCTTTTCTGCTGGGTTAGGAGCCTTTCCTATAGCTGATATGCAGAAGAGCAGAGTCCTAGATGGACATGAAAATTGGGAGGGTGCCAGCTGTGGTCCAAGAACAGCAAGGTTTACTGCTTCTGACCCATGTCAAACCCTTAGCCTTGGGTTCATTATCTCTGTGTTATGATCCAAGGGTTGGATAAGAACTTGATACTTCTTCCAAGTCCCTCCACATCTGGGAGAAAGAAGGAGTATGCGAGGTGGCCAGGATTGTTTATGATGAGCCAAATCAAATGGCCTTCTCTCAGAAGCCTCAAAACTCAGTTCAGCCCCACCACTAAAAAGATCTTTTCTAGAGTTTCTAAACTTAAAGGTAGGTTTCTTTACCTACCTACTCTTTGCCTAAAGAATAGGGAAAAGTAATAAGGGAAGCCACAGAGGAATGAACATGTTTAGCATAAGGTGTGGTGAGAAGATCTTAGTAGGAAGAGAGAAGAACTGGCTTGAGTTCCAGAGTGGCCAGCAGAGCAAGGATTAAGGTGATGCATTAGCAGAGAGCATTTTTGTGTATTATGGATAGTGTGCTTGATTTACCTCCTTACTGCTCCTTGAAAAAAACTTACCTTTAAAATTTTACCCTTTGGAGTCTTTGAATTTGTTATTGTTTGTATCTAGATGTTCCCCCAAAGCTCCATGCAATCATAAAGATTTTTCAATCAAGGTGAATCTAGAATGTGTGATTGATTTGAAATGTAAGGCTGGGATTAAGTATGCTGAGGTTAAGGGTGTGAGTGTTTCATCTACCTTAGGGTGGGGAGCCTGCATACAATACAAGGAACATAAGGAGGCTTGTCGCCCCACCCTCTCAGCCTTCCTCTCATTGCTTTTGCTGTCTTCTACTGCCTTGAATGGTTGCCTCTCTGTCATGTACCATCCTATCTTGGTGGCAGCTAGTATGGACTGAAACCTCTAACTGTGAACTAAATACACTTTTCTGCCTTTTAACCTCAGATGTTGGATATTTTGTCTCAGCAATGAAAGAAAAGTAACTAAAACAGAATTTGGTACCAGAAGTGGGATTATTGCTGTGACTATACTTGACCATGTGGTTCAGGAGCCTTTGGAAATGACTTGTGGGAAGAGTTTGAAAAGATTCAAAGGTATCAGTTGAAACAGCAGAGCTGGAATGCCTTAACCTATACTGTATGGGTGATTCTGGACAGAGCTCAGAAAGCTGATAAAAATCCTGCCTATAAGGATCAGACTTGGGAGATTTCTGCTGGGAAGGGACTGCATTGACTGTTAGAGTCCAGATGATATGTGTTATGGATTGGCAGAAAGTTTGTCTGCACTGTGCTCATATCCAGAGACTTTGCCTGAGACTGAAATCAATAGCAGCAGACTAATCTGGCAGAAGAAATTTCAAGGCAGTCTAATGTTGAGGCATTGGCATGGCTAATGTTGGGGGCTTTTAGTCAGATTTATATTGAGAATCAAGAGCAAAGAGCCCAGCAGGATGATTTGGGACACTGTGAGTTTGGATAGAAAAGAAGATTCAGTAAAGCTACATACTACAAAGATACAGCGGAGGAGGTCTTAATTGCTAGGAAAAAACAGGAGAATAGGAAAGATGGCCTGAGGGTATCATAAGAAGTAGCATGACTTTACCCTTTGAAGCCTTAAATATGCAAAAGGGAAAAGCTTTAATTTGAGAACAAAGCCATGGAATACCAAGTTCCTTTATAGCAGCAGATGTGCTATGTTCCACAATGGTGCCCGTTTTCAGAATTTGCTAGTCAGAATTGGATTGAGAGTGCTCAGTGATCCAGGCACTCCACCCCTTCAGCCAAGAGAGGGGAAAGCCTGGCTACTGCTCCAGCTGACAGCTAGATGTTGGCATCATCCATGTGGTGCTGCTTTTATGTGCATGCAGAATGGCAGAGTTGAGGGGTCAGAGAAGTTTCCACCCAGATCTCATATGAATGCCTGGGAGAGCAGGCAGTGTGTCCCTGAGAGGACAACATATGAAGCTGTGATTGTGAAACCAAAGATGGAGTGGTGACCTCAGAAGTTTGGAGAAGCCAGGAATGTGGATCATCTGAGAAAAACTGCAAGGATGGATCAGAGGAGGCCCAAGAGAGAATCCATCAGAGCTATAACCACCAACAGTGCTATGAGAACGGGCACATAAGCCCTTAGGAGTTCACTTCTTGCTACCAATTGCCTCAGACGCTACCCATGGAGCCACAGGGCTTAATGTTTGCCCTTCTGGAGCTTCACTTACTTTGGTTCCCTTCCTTTATATCCCCGTGCTTGCAGCTTTTGGAATGGAAATGCCTATTTTGTGCCATTGAACGCTAGAAAGGTTTAACTTTCAGTTTTCGTTTTTGCAAGGGCTCACAGAGAAGAGTTTGCTTTAAATCTCAGAGGAGACTTTTGACTTGGATTTTTCAGCAATGCTGGAACTGTTAGGACTTTGGCAATTCTTGGAGATGACTAAATGCCTTTTACGTAAAGAGATGTACGTGAGTCTTTGGGGGACCAGGGAAGGAAAGTTATGGTTGTGTCCAGATAGCCCCTCAAAGCATCATGCAATCATAGGGCTTTTCCAGAGCTGTAGCATAATCTAGAGTGTGTGATTGACTCTTAGTGTAATGCTGGGATTAAGGATGTGAGTGATACACGTGACCTAGGGTGGGTAGGCTGAATACCACACAAGGAATAGAAGGAGGCTTGTCCTCTTTCTCTCTCTTTCTCTTCTCATAGCTTTTGCAGTCTTCTATTGCCGTGAAAAATTGCCCCTCTGCCATGTGTCATGCTGCCTTGGAGCCAGCCATTTATGAACTGAAACCTCTGCTAATTGTGAAATAAATAAACCTTTCCTTCTTGAACTTGGATATTGGATATTTTGTCTCAGCAATGAGAGAAACGTAAGTAAGACGGGTTTCAAAAAAGGCTGCTCCTTTCAAATGTGCCTAATCAGCTTTAAATGCAAGAAAACAAATCCTGTTATAGTTGGGCTATGCTTCCATTGTGTCTCACCAGTGAGCAAGGGAGCTAAGATTTGTTCTTAGGTAGATGACAGGTGCAGGCTACAGCCAAATAGAAAGAAAGAAACAGAGCAGGTCAGAGATACTCAAGGCAGAGAGGAATAGGAGACAATGGTGGGCAGTGAATAAATAGAGCAGGAGGCATGGAGCATGGCACATTGAGCGTGTCCAAATTGTCAGTTTTAGAGAACATGTAGTGGCCATAGATACATCTACCAAAGCTAGTCCCCCTCCCCCTTCTGTTTCCTTCTATCCATATACTCTCTGAGTGTGCTTATGTAAACACAGAAAACTCCTGGAAGCTACCAACATGCCAGACAGCAAAGTCTTTCCTTAGAACGTAATAGCTGAAATGATGGGTGCCTTTGTATTCCATGGCACCCCAATGTCTCCATGCATATCATTTTACTGATTCTGACTGTAACTCAACAAAAGAGGCCACTGGATTTCCCCATTCAGTGACTGAAGAACAAGAACCAGAAAAAAAATCAGCCTGAAGTGACTCCGCCAGTCTGGGCAAACTGACACAAAATTGTAGCCCTGTGGTGGCCCCTTTCTGCCAACCAATGGTTCAGTTTCCAGATAGATGGAGCAGAGGCATGGGGCTTGGAAACCTGGGTGTGCACTTGAAACTGACCGCAGATGAAGGCTAACATTTGTTCTGGGCATGAATGGGTGCTCTTCCAAGAGAGTTTGGCCACATCTACCTATAGCCGTGGGGCTTGATTTCACCTAGTGTTTTAATCAGAAATTTCCTTCAACTCTTTCTGCAGGAGCCTTTGCGATTGTCAAGGTTGAAATCTAGACAGCCAGAGGGTTCCTTGTGAACTGTCAGCAGGGCCCTTTAGACCATTCTGTGAAAAGGCTCAAAATACCCCAAATTCCTCAGGGATGCAGGAAAATCAAAAGCATAACAACCAGCCAACTGAGAAGTCCTGATGAAAACCGCTAGGTCATATTTTTTCTATAAGCATTGTCACTTATTTGAAAGCCTGAGTCATTTTGCCAGTCTCAGGGGGGTGGATGAGTCACACTGATGAGAAGGATGCTTTTTCTCTTTAACCTAGTTCTCTAACCTTTTGCATGAACACTCATTGGTCTACCTCGCTCTTAAAATATCCAGATTGGTTGTATAAGATACAGTATCGTGATTATTTGTGCAAGGGCACGGATTGCTTTTACTGAATTTGAGTCTTTTATTACCCGGAGTGAACATTCTCATTTTAAAAATTCACCTCAAGATATAATGGCAAAAAATAATTTTGTATCTTCCCACAGAGCTAGAAACTTAAACTCACTATGGAAGAACTGGGCTTAAGAAGAAGCACCAAAAAAAGACTAGTTTAGTTTCCCAGTAGCTAAGGAAAGAACTATAAGAAAGAATAGAAAATTTAAAATGGTATTTAAGATTTACTATCATTCCCAAAATATAAAGATGGTGCTTTCTCAAGTTTTATTTTATTTATTTATTCATTCATTCATTCATTCATTCATTCATTTATTTATTTTGCGGGACCAGGAATTGAACTCAGGATCTTGCACTTGCCAGGCAAGCACCTATTCTACTGAGCTATTTCTCTGGCCCCTCATTTTATTTTAAAAGAAAAACTGAAAAAAGAAGGAGTTGTCAGCTGGGGAGTCTTCCATGACCAGAGAGCCATGGTCTGCCCCTATTCCTTTAATATCAAGAGCCTTGGCCATCCATGCTAGAGTCCCCAGGTTCACAATGGTGTCCAAATCCAGTAACAAGAGGATATGAAGCCTTTTAAAGTCTTTTAAAGATCTTTCAGGACAAAATATGGTGAAGACCCTGATGAATGTAATTATTATTCTGTAAAAACATGCTAATATAAATTTAACATTAAGTTTAAATTTAAAAATGTTGTGAGGAATTGGGATAATATCTACATCATTCAAATTTAATGCCTTGCTCTTTGCAAAGGAAGCCTTTGTTCACCTGATTTGTATCATCTCAATTACCAAGATGCATTTATTTGTCAACTTTTGCTGCAGTAACAAACATCCCCCAAATCTTAGAAGCTTCAGCATCTTGCTCAGGACTACTGAGGACTGTAATGGTTGTGGTTCCGCTAAGCTCACCGAGGACTGTAGTTGGTGTGGTTCAGCTGGGCTTCGCTGTGATTAGTTGTGCTCTGTACTTTGTCTTCTCATTTACAGCCAGTCTGTAAAAGCCTCCAGTCCTCAAAGCAGAGAACAAGTGAAACGTGTCAAGATGTTCAGGTTCTCTGCTCAGAACTGGCATGCTGAATCTCTTGTTCACACTCATGGCGCAAAGTAGTAGCCAAGACTGAAAGCCAAGAGACGGATGCGTGATACTAAGATGAGTGTGAGTGAATGCAGTTGGGTGCCATCATGCACTGCACAAATATTTCATCACAAATTCCTCACAAATATTTCATGATAAATATTTACTTTCCTTCTATCAGAAAATTATATGCCTCTCTCACCCTGAAACACTCCAAAAACTTCTTCAATCATGGTAAAGGACTTCATTATCTATTTGAGATTGAGATGTTTTCTCTTGCTTGTAGACCTATACACCAGAAGGCAAATCATGAACACCTCCTCCCCTTACACACACACACACACACACACACACAAACACATGGACAAAAGAGCTGCATCCAACATCTCCACTAGGAAGAGGAACAGTGAGACACACACATAACACTAATAGTTGTGGTGATTGATTTGATCTATCAACTTGGCGAGCCATGGATCTCAAGCATTTGTCATATGTTATTCTAATTATTTCTCTGAAAGTGCTTTGGAAATGAAATTAACACAATGATACCTCTTTTCACAAACCGAATTTGTTCCATGACTCTGGTTGCAAACCGAGTTGTACAAGGACCAAATCAAATTTCCCCATAAAGTTAACATTGAATCAGATTTGATTTAGTTCTTATCCAGTTCGGTTTGCAACCAGAATCATGGAGAGATTGAAGTGCATGAAGGCGGGTACCTTTGTACTTGAGTGAGTGAACTTTAAGTAAGACAAATTATCCTTTGTAATGTGTGTGAATCTCATGCAATCAGTAGAAGGCCTTCTTAAAACACAAATCAGCCTCCTTTCCCTCTGTTTCCCAGCCACCTGACATGAGCAGCTCTCTTCAGCTTAAGCTCTTTACCATCCCATCAACCATGCCAGCACTGAAACTTGGGAAACATGGGAAAAAATAAACCTCCTCTCTTTAAAGTCGTGGGTGCCAGGTATTTTGTTCTATTAGTAAGAAAAATGATTAAAACATATTTGGTACCAAAGAAATGGGACTGTTGCTGCAATGCTACTTGACCATGGGGTGCAAAAACTTTTGGGAAACTTCTTGGGAAACTTGGATTAAAAGCAGTGGACTCCTTAATCTGGTAGAGGAAATTTCAAGACAGTTCAGTGCTGAGGCAGTGGTAGAAGTACTTATAGGGAGTTTTAGTTAGGCTTAACTCTGAAAGTGTTGGTAATTAGGAGCATAAAGTCAATTTTAGAAGTTCTGGATTTCACTGTGGAGGAACCTTCTACAAAGCTGGTGCAGGAGAGAGCTTTCTTGATTAAAAAATCAGTCTTTGAAAGTAGTTAAGTATTTTGGGTAAAGACAATAAGAAAGGCAGCTTGAGAGCATCATAGAAAGCCACATTGTCCTATCTTTTGCAGGCTCAAATTTGTAAAAAAGAAAAAAAAAATTCTCTTTGAGACGAGAGCCCCAGGGCAGTGGAATGGAAATAGGGTTCTTAAAAAATTGGTTCCCCAAGATTCTGTTCATCGTTCTCAACCATCCAGGCACTCAGAGGCCACTGCAGCTATGTGTCAAGGAGGACTGAACTGTTGGTTGTGTTGGTAACCCTGGAAACTACGCGGGATGTTAGTTATGTGGGCACAGAGAATGCGAAAGTTGTGGGGTCAGTGAGGTCTCCAGCAAGATAGCAGAGTAAGGCCACACAATACGACCCCGAGGAAGCAGAGCCTGAAGCATACAAGACGCACGGCACCAAGTCAGAAGTGCAGTGGAGGCCCCAGGAAACCGGACTGTCTGCCGAGCACATCAGCAGGCAATAAGCCAAGCCAGCACGAGAGAGGCCATGATGGCCACAGCAGGTCATGCGGCAGGGGCGGGGCTACCTACGCCTCTTAGAGTTGCAATCTCACCATAACTTTCTGCAGGTGCTGGACACCGAGCTACAGGATTTATTGTTTGCCCTGCTGGGCTCTGGTCTTGCTCTAGTCTCATTTCTTTCTATTCTCCTATTTCTTCCTTTTAGAACGGGAGTGTTTTCCCTGTGCCATTGTTTGCTGCCAGTGTTGAAAACTTCTTATTTATTTCTACAGGGCCTCACAATCATGAGTTTGTCGAAAGCGATTGTACAACTGTTAAACTTTGATGACTCTTGAGAAGGACTGAATGCCTCTTTTGAGGACCAAAGGCAGAGTATTACAGTTTATATCTAGATGTTCCCCCCAAAATCACATGGATTCGTCGGGGGGAGGTGGCACTTTTGAGTTGCTAGGGAACCATGGAAGCTGTCTAGCTAAATGTGATGTAAGGATTGGGGCCTGGGCAGAAAATGTGGGGGAATGACCTGGAAGTGTGTGCCTCCCTCGGGGGCCCCTTCCCTCTCTGCTTTTCAGCTCCATTATACGAGCAGCTTTCCTCTGTCCAGGCCCATCCACCATGCTACCAACCACACAACGACCATAACTTCTGAAACGTGAGTCAAAATAAATATCTAACTCCCAAAATAAAAGCAAAAATAAAAACACAAATTCACCTCTGCCAAGCAAGGAGCACTGCTTGCACATAGGGCTGAGTTTGAATCGCAGCTCCTTCCTGGATCTCCAGCTTGCCCACCTAGTCTGTCAGTGTTGACTTGCCAGCCACCTTAATCTTGTGGGCCACAATCTCCTTAATCATGACTTTCAACTTGACTGGATTAAGAGACTGTTGGGGATGTAATTGGATCATGACAGTGCTATACTGGATGTATTCATACCTGGGTGTGCTGTCAGAAGAAGGTAGGGCTGGGAGGGAGGCAGGTGGCTGGGTGCATCCTTGGAGGGCACAGTGTCACTAGCACTCTCACCCTGGGCTCTGCTTCTTGGCCTCCATGTAGAGAGCAGCATTGCGCCTCTACCATGATGTTTCTGCTTTGGAGCTGGCATACCATGAACTGAAGTCTCTGGCACCGTGAGCCTAATAAATCCTCCTTCAAGATGCAGGTCTGGGTTATTTGGTCCCAGTAACAGGAAAGCTGATCAACACACTTATCCTGTTAGTTCTGTTTCTCCAGAGAGCTCTGATCCTGGGGTTCCCGCAGTTCTGAAGTCTTCTCCTCAGCTGTGGAGAGGCCCTTCTTGCGTACCAGGCATGCATTTTGCTGAGACCTGGAGCACACACTCAGAGAGTGCCTCCTCTCTCTTCTGCCCCCCCCCCAAGCTCCTGACCACACTCTCTGGGAAGCCCTTCTCTTTCTGGGATCCTGCCTTGGAGGACATGTCTGTCTCTGAGGCTGTGCCGATATCTCAGCCTGCTTTCTGCCCGTATGTCCTGGAGATGTTTTCTTTGTGAATAATCACTCTGTCTTTTATTCCAGACTGGCAACACTTGGGCCATGCAGCAATCTCAGACTCAATTTGGCTTGGTTTGGCTGTTATTGTTGTCACTGCCAAATTCTTTTTTTTTTTTTTTTCAGAACTGGGGATTGAACTCAGGCCCTTGCACTTGCCAGGGAAGCGCTTATTTCACTGAGCCATTTCCCAGCTCCGTCATTGCCAAATTCTAATCAGTTCGACTCCAGGAAGCTCTTTGGCCAACAACAGCACCCATAAAGTTTTTCTAGACTGCATCACAGATATTTCTGAATTTACCAGCCATTTGTGGGTCCATCCTGGGTCCTCTAAACCAGAAATACCTGTGTAAATGCAAAAATTTGATACAGGGAATACACATTAGGGGTCCTCGCAAATAGATGATCAAATTTGCATTCTGGTGTTGGTTTCAGGGCTGTATTTTCATTTAAAAATATATTTCTGGGTGGAGATTTGTCCTTTATTTTCATAAGTCCAGCAATTCCTAGATTCCTCCTTCCCCACTTTGTCCCCAGAGGCGGGAAGAGCATTGTCAGTGAAGCCTTCCAAGGTGGCCTGAGGTTGAGTCCTGAGGAATAGGCATGGAAGTTGACAGGAAGTGGACATCCTCTCAGGGACTGCCAAGGAGAAGCAAGTCCTAAGACATTAGTGATCTGGCTAGGAGGGCAGAGTGGCTGAAACTGGGCACCTTCAGACAGGGACCGTGACGATAGCTGAGGCTGGAAGTTTGCAGTGGACCACAAGATCACAGGGAGATTCGAATATCGCCTGTCAGAGCAGAACTTCCTCCAGACATCATCTGGAGGATGCTCCTTTTTGCAGATGTGTGGCCTCCTCAGGCTCCACACAGGCTGCCTTTCTTTGCCACAGTGCATGGGCATGAGGTAAAGATGTGTCTCACTGCAGCTCTATAGAGCCTTAAAATTCTATTTTGAAATCTTTAAAACATAAAGTTAGGAGGTGCCTAGAAAAGCCTCTCTGCTATCACAGGCAGCCGGAAAGGACAACCTCTCATGCATGGGCGTCTTCCAAAAGCCTGCCTCTTCCTGGCATGTCCACCATGCAGAGAGCCAAGCACAGGCACAGGCAGGCTGCTTGGGACCTTACAAAATCAAACATGGACAGAGTGTCTCTGAGCCATTGCTGGGACATCCCCTTGCTGACTGGGTGCCAACTATGTACTGCTTCTAATTCAGCCTGGCTATGAGAACCTGTGTAAGGTGGTGGGATTCTCTGCTTTCTGGCTTCCATTCCTCATGTTTTTCTTTTGTCATCTCATGCCTTCAGGTCTGGAGAAGAATGAATGGTATTCACACCCATCCAGGTCTCTGCACGCAGCACTGCCTGGTGACATTCTAGTCGTAAGTACCCAACTGGCACATCCCAAGGAGACTGGGTTAAGCAACCCTGAGGAATCTCATGGGCATACATTTCACATGCCCTGAGGCCACTGAGATCCACGTGTGGTTTTGTGTCATTTCTCCACTGATTTCCACGCTGGGGTCTTGACCAAAAAAGTGGCCCAGAACCCCATGCAGATCACAGAGAAGGTAGATGCTTACCTTCACTCCTGACCACTCCCAGTTTCTGCCTCATGTTTTTAAATAGCATCTCCTGATACATGAGACTTGAGCTGGCAAGAGCCCCAGGGAGGGGACTGATGAGACAACCATTAGGGAAGCACATAAAGGAACTTCGAGGGACACTCTCTGTACATATGAAGTCACATGTGTGTAAGGATACTCTAATGGTGAAAAAAATATATATGTATCACAGACACCAGGCATCTCAGCAGAAAAAGTTGAAAATAGTATAAGGATGAGATTTCCTGGAGATTTGTTCTTAGCTTGTTTGTAGCAGCTGGCTACTTTTTAGCATTTAGCATAATGGAGCTACAGTTGTAAAAAAAAAATGATAATAATAATAATAATAACAAATTTCTCCCCTTGCACCCCGATGACATCTGCAAGTGTTGACCTTTGATGGTCTAATAACAGCAGTACTGCAAAATGAAATTCAAGTGCCCCCAGTTGTGAAATTAAAGGTTATTTTACACTTGTTTTGTCAAGATGTTGTCTTTTGTGTCTCTTGGGTGAGGAAGGTGTAAAAACATAACTGCTAATTCAATTTAACTTTATTAATAGCTAATTTTGTCCTGGAAGGTATTACTTTCATAAAGTAATATAGATTACTTTGTATCATCAATATATTTGACCTTCATCATGCCCTTCTTTTTATTGCATGAAGGGAAGAATTAGAATAGTTAGCACCACATGTGGAAAATGAAGCTTTAGGTAGAATCAGTGAGTGGTCTACATTCCCGAGCACTATTTTCAGTCCTCCAAGAAAGAGAAATAAAAAGCCCATCAGGACAACACCTTAAGTTCTGCCCCAGAGAACCCAGGATGCCACAGTGCTGAGCCTGGCTGAGTGGCAGACATCTGCGATTTAATTTCACTTTCTTAGCGTGCTTTCTTGGAAACACCTTCATGGGTGACCCTGGGTGGGTGCGGAGACAAGATGAAAACAGTAACAAAGGCCCTGCTGTGAGGTTGGAGAATGCACACAGAGGTGGAGGAAAGAAACTTGCAGTGTGGACCATAAGAAGGAGAGCTCAATGACACTTGATGTGATCAACTTGGGGCCAGCACAGGGAGGGATCAGGCCCCAGGCTTTTCTCATCAGTTGGAATTTTCTAGAATGTGGAATGACAGAAGAAGCACACGTGGAATCACAGCACTAGTCTCATCATTATGGGAAGAAACCTCAATGAGAGTGGAAAGATAAATGTTCAAGTTCTGCAACTTCTATCCACTAACTGTGCGGCTGTTTTGGGTACCAGGGAACAAACTTATTAACAAACATGTAGATACCAAGAAAGCTAGTAACAAGACAATCTGTGGCTGCCATGAAGCTACTCTGAGCTAATTGCACCTCCACACCCCTTGTAAAAGTGTTTCAGCTCGTGAATATAGGACCTCAAGAAGCCCATCCCCTCCACAAGATTCCTTGCAAGAAGCAAACATTACCTGGCAGGATGAGTTAAAACACGTCCCCACATTCTTTGACATGTTCCCAATGGAAAAGTAGGTTCTAATAATCCTCCTGCTCAAACATGGGCTGACCTCGTGACTCCCTCGTGGTGAATAGAATCTGGTGGAAATGATGTGATGTGGCTTCCAGGCTGCCTCTTAAAAGGTATACAGTTCCTGTCTGGTTCTGTCTGAGGATGCTTGTTTGGGGATATCTACCATGCTATGAGGAAGTCCAGGCCACCTGGAAAAGCCACAAGGAAGCGGCTCAGCAAGAACTGAGGTAATAGCCCGTTCTGTTGCTTCATAGTCTCAGGACAATTTCGCAAGGCTATTGAGGAGCCCTCGGCCAAAGCCACCCAGGAAAGGAGTCCATGTTCCACAGAACATGCAGGCCTTAGCGTCCCTGCTGTGCACTGCTGACTGTGAGCAGCCAGTGGACAGCATGGGCTTCAGCACAGCCACAGCAGTAGATTTGAGACCACATCTGCTTCTGATGGTAAATCCACTCAACTCAGCTGAAGCAAGCCCAGGCCTACTGGCATGCTTGCAAGGTGGGACACTTGCGGGTTGGGAATTGTGACAAGCTGCTACTTGTGAGCTTGCTGTAGCTATGGAGTGGAAGAGGGAACATCCACAGCCATGTGAGAAAGTGTCTAAACACCTCTGCTCCTATAATTATCCACAGAATCTATACGAATCTCTGACATTATCACCATAGGCCCCATTGGCCTAGCTCCTTGGATGACTCAGAAGGGTGGCATCCCAGTGCAAGGCTGGGTTCCATGAGATTGTCAAAGTTCCCATTCTGAGACTGATCACGGGGCCAACAAGATCACTCTAATCTGAGCCCCAAAGGAGGAGGCATGAGGAGAGGGGCAGGGATAGAGGCCAAACTCCAGGGCTTACTTGAGCGGACCCCAAAGCTGCACCTGGAAGGTGAACCCAAGGTCAGGGTCCCTGAGGCCAGGACAGGCAAAGGCATCATGGCAGCAATGCGAGCCTGAGCAGAAGGGGCCAGCACACTGTGGGGAGTGTCTTCAGCGATCTCTGCTCACCCTAAGTGGGGGTCAAGGGAGAGGACTCATCTGGAAAGTTTAATTCAAGTCAAGAGAAGCAATTTTTCTTTTCAAGCTGTTTCAAGATCAGACGTAAAATAGGCCACCAGATGTGGGAGCCTTTCAATGTGAAGTAAGTCACTAATCAAAATGAAAAAGCCATTGACTTCCAGAATAATACTTAATACCTTGATCAGTTCTGGATTTAATTGTGTAAACATCTACTTATTGTTGATCTCTATAAACACACTGCATACACACACACAGAGACACACACACACACACATGTGCGTCTTTCTATGCACACACCAAAGGAAACACTGAACAACTCAGATGCCCTATGTTGATAACTCTGCAATGTACTCTTTCGGGAAATAAAGTCATCTAGATCTAAAGTCTACATTTTTAGTGGAATCTGCACCACAGGGTCTGAGATGCTTCATTTTTTAATTTGGCTGCCAGAACCAAATGGACAGCTTATAACAGCTCTATATGTTCTGTATGGTTTTTGGAACTCTGTTCCTCTACTTCTTGCTCTGCCCCTCCTTTCTGTTTCAGCTGGCACATGCCTTAGTCTACATGTCTTACTTTTTATTCCCATTTGTCCTTCACAGGCGATTCTTGTTCAAATACCTGACTTGTGGTGTGTACTTCCTACAGAAGATCTCCCGTTTATCCTGAAACAGCAGTGTAACAGTGTAACAGAAAGACCTAGAGCTCGCCGACTTACTGTAGCCCAAGTGCTGATCTCTATGAACATCATGCACACTGAGAGGCTTGTCTGGTTGTTCCCATCTTCCAGATGAGCCAGTTGTGTCAGGCCCCAAGGGTGGACATGGTCAAGGGTGACTGATGGTAGCCTGTCCCCTGAGCTCAGGTTGCTGTCACTTGGTCTTGAAGATTAGAACAAGGACTGGGCAGCCAGACACAGGTGAACACAGAAGTCCCCAAGTGTGTTTGCATGCAAACACACACACACACACACACACACACACACACACACACAGCTTCCCCTGTTATTGTAACAGCCGTGAAAATAAGCAGAGATGCAACACGGATGAAGCCCGCGGCATGCCCACAGAAGCAGCCCAGGAGAGCTGTTTGCAGAGGCCCAGGGGGAGGAGAAGCTGCAGCCTTTCGACCTTGGGGCTGCTCTCTGCTCTGCAGAACAGCTCTCCACGCCACACGCACCTCGCTGATGTTGCTGTGTGGCAGAGAACATTCCAACGTGTGCCCCCTGCAGCCCTGTGGCTAAGAGCAGAGCCGCTCCTCTGCTCTGGGAGGAAAGAGCCCGGCCGGAGTGGTGAGCATCGATCGCGCTAGCGCAGGCTGTACGTCAATACCTGCTTGGCATGCTGCGAGTGCGGTTCCTGGGAAAATGTGTTCCTTTGCTGGTAGATGCTGAAGGAGAGGAAGAAAGGAACATTGAGTGCTCCTAGCCATATTTGAAGAGCTTTATTTATTTACAAGAAATAGTACTTAGAATTGTTTTCTAAATCTCTAGAGTGTCTATGTGCTGGCAGGGATTTGAGCATACCTTCCGTGCACCTGGTACCATGCTAAAATCAGGGAGGAGTTAAGTTGCTGCCCATGGTCGGGTAGGGGGGCATGCATTTCTCTTTGGGTTTTGGGGGAAACCTACTTTATGCTTTTCTTGTACCCTCAAAGAACAGAGTGATTTCATTGACCAGAATTTGGTGGAAAGGGCGGCTTGTGTGGCCCTTTCTTCCTCATCTTCCCTCTCTGGGATTGCCCCTCAGATGGACAGTCCCAGGTAACTCTGTCCTCTGACTCCATAAGCTTAAGTGGGACGGGTTCTGCTCCCTCCGGGGACTCTAAGAGGGCTATGCTGTGGAGATGAGGCTTGCCTGTGTCCAAGCACATGCACCTGTCTTCATCTGGGCTCCCCATTTGACCATTGCCAAGTGGCCTTGGACCTAACCCACATCCTCCAGCCTCACCTACACAGTTCAGAAGTAGCAGCATTTCACTTCCACCTGCCTGAATCCTTGGTCTACTCAACTCGGGTCAAACTTGGCTAGGGAACAAGGTTTGATGTGTTCATACACCCTCAAGTCCCAACTCAGTCCTGTAAGATAGATGTCAATATTGGAGAGAAGTTGGGTCATTTGTCCAAAGAAAACTGCATATAGACACAGAACAGCTACTCACTGACAGTGTGGTTCCAGACCCCATGGCTTAAACCACTAATCTTTCATGCTTCTTATTTTAATCTCATGCCTAGTCTAATTTATGATTATATTTATCCCTACCTTATTTTAAAAAATCTAAGAATCTTCTACAAAGTCATTAAAACCCAAACTTGTAGGTCCAGCCAAATAGCTCAGAGGATTAAAGTGCCTGCAAGCAGGCACAGGGGCTGGGGTTTCATTCCCCAGGCCTGCCATGCAGGCCCCACCCCTGGGGTGCACTGAGATGGCAATTGAGACTGGGCGTGGTGGTGCTCGCCTGTAATCCCCAGCACTTGGAAGGCTGTAAACAGGCGGATCACTATGAGTCTGATCTAGTAGTGAGACCCTGAACATCCTGTAGATCCTTCCCTAAACATACAAAAAAAAAAGACTTGTGTGATTTCAAAACACCACAATGTCATATTTTAATTTTTTTATTGGCATCCTATATATAAACATGATTTCCTTCACAAGCCCATCTTCCATGAATGCTAAGGTCAGAATCTTATTGAATAACCTACATCTGACCCTTGAATACAGGGTCTTCTTGACATTCTGGCATATTCTAAGGACAAACACAAGATTCCAAATAAAAAATAACATCACACACCCTCAAGGAGATGGTTTGGGAATCTCCAGTGCTGCATCAACAAGATGCTGCTAATAAACTCAGAGTCAAGTTTCCCAAAGATTAACCTTTAGAACGTGAAGAGTAGGTGACTTTGGCCTCCCCAACCCCAGTCCTAGTCCTTGCTCCTGCCACACTGTTGGTTTCTACAGTGATGATAGCTGTTTGAACAGCTCCACTGCAGCTAGCTGGCAGTGTTGTAGGCAGCTGAATTAGATAGAAATATTATAGGTATTCAGACAGGACCAGGCCCTCAAGGAGACAAGATGGAAGACAAGGTGGCTTTGCAACTTGGAGGAGACAGACACTCCCATATGAGCCATACCTCAAGACAAAAGAGGAAACAAATACAGGTACGTACTTCCCTAGGGATGGGCATCAGGGATTGATATTCTAAATAGGTATCAGTCACCTTGAAAGA
>NDGM011136165.1:0-10936 GCA_002564305.1 Octomys mimax | reverse complement strand
GGGGGGGAGGCACAGAAACCTTCCTCAACTCATTTATTTAGTCTTTTTGCGTTGAGTCACTCTGGGGCAGTCAATCGCCCCCAGGGTGGGGCCAATCATTCCCGAGGGCAGGCCCTTCCGTGACCTGTAGGGTGCCCCCCACTCTGCCATGGCCCGGAACTGCTCCAGCCAATTCGGCCAAGCTTCCGCCATCTCAAGTTGACACAATGTATCAACTACCATACAAATGAACAGAGACAGAAAGTCAGAAGAACTTATAGATAGAAGAACAGAAAGACAGAAAGATGAAGATAGAGAAAGGAAGGAAGATGCATACTTTTTAATATTAATTTTATTGAGAAAGAAGTAGCAATGAGATAATTTCAAAACCAATTAGTAGGGCAGTTACAATGATTAATATATGCATATTGTTGTCTTTGTAGTAGTTATTCATAGTACAAGATGCAGACATGATATCTTGTGTAAAAACTATTAGTTCAAAACTTTCTTCTCATTGAACTAAGAGAAAGTAGCTATATATCTATGGTAACTATTTTGTATATACATATATACATATTGCCATTCAAATATATATATAGTGGTATCGGCAATTGAATGCCATTCATATATTGTAGGTGCATGAATCCAGCAAAGTAATCCAATATAGTCCAGTAACCTAAGATGCATAGAAAGATGAAAATACAGAAAGATGAACAGACAGATAAAAAGAAAGAAAAATGGATGGTCAAGAAAGAAGACAGATGGACTGAATAATGGACTGATGAACAGATGAACAAAAGACAGAAAGATGGACAGACAGGCAGGCAGACACATAAACAGACAGAAAGATAGGCAGACAGAAAGGCACCAGACAGAAAAACAGAGACAAAGACCATCAGACAGCAGGACAGGGTGACTGGGGCTAGGGAGACAGGTTGGCAGTCTAAGCACCTGCCTGGTAAGTGCTAGGCCCTGATTTTGATTACCCGTACTGCATGCTGTGCTGGCCCTGAAACAGGATATGGTGGCACACGACTGTAATCCCAGTGCTGGGGATGCTGAGAAAGGAGGATCACTATAAGTCTGAACTATGTAGTGAGACCCTGTCGTATAGTCTCCCTAGTGTAAGAACTCAAAAGAAGAAATAAAAATAGAGAGGGGTAACACAATTAAAATGTATCAAAAAAATAAATAATTTTTTAAAAAAGATAAGGAGACAGACAAACAGATGGACAGAGAGAAAAATGGACAGGAAGGTAGAAACACAGGCAGACTAAAAGATGGGCAGAACTATGGACTGATAGAAAGTTCTATAGACAGACAAGTGGACAGAAACACAGAAAACTGCACAGACTGGGTAATCAAAAGAGAAGAGAGACACAAAAGATGGATGGAAAAGATGTTCAGAAAGAAAGACAGGCAGACTGAAAGATGGTCAGATGGATGAATAAATAGAAATATGGACAGAAAGAAAGTTGGACAGATAACTAAAATATGGACTAAAATATAGAAGGACAGAAAAGACAGAGAAACAGAAAGACAAACTACCACAGAGATGAATGAAGAGACGGAGAAAAAGACAGGAAGAGTGACATAAACATCAACAGATCAACAAATGGAGAGATGGGCCAAAAACAGAAGGGCAAAATGATAGATGGAGAGGAAGACAGAAAGAGAAAAACAGACAGAAAGAACTATTGATGGATGAACAGATACACAGAAAGATGAACAGACAAGAGGATAGAAACAAAAAATGTACCAAAGAAAGATTGAAAGAGAAATAGACATATAGACAAACACACAAAAAGATATACACAGGACAGACAGACAAAACATGGAGGGGGCTGGGGATATAGCTCAGCAGCACAGTGCCTGCCTAGCAAGTGTGAGGTCCTGAGTTTGATTCCCAGTACAAAAAATAAAATAAAATAAAATAGGGAGATATGCAGGAAGACAGAAAGTGAGACAGACAGAAAGAGACACACAGGCTAATAGACAGAGGGATGGACAGATGGGCAGACAGGCATACATACGGACAAGCAAAAAGAAAGAAAATGTACAGATTGAGAGATGGAGAGATGGAAGGACAGAAAGACAGAAGGGCAGAAAGCTACACAGGCCAGAGGCAGAAAGACAGACAGTGGGACAGAAAGCCAGGTGGACAAAGAGAAAGACAGACAGGCACAAAAAAGTCAGATATTATGTGGACAGAAATACAAACACATAGAAAAACAGACTGACTGAATGACAGAGAGCAAACCAGACAGGCACACAGACAGGTTTACAGAGAGACAGATGGGAAAAGACAGGCAGGCAGACAGAAAGTCTTATGGATGGCGATAGATGGACAAAAACATGGACAATGATGCAGATAGATGTACAGAAAGAGAAAAAGACTAAAAGACAGAGATATAGACAGATGGACAGAAAGACATGCAAACAGAAGGACAGGCAGACAAAATAGGGAGCTATGCAGAAAAACAGATAGATGGATAAAGAGAAAGATAGACAAAAGAAAGACAGAACAAAAGCCAGATGAGACAGAACAGAAAGAAAAATAGAGACAGGAAAATGGGCAGAAACACAAAGAAAGTGGGACAGACAAATGTACTGAAACACACAAGGACTGCAAGATGGACAGACAGATGGAAAGATATTACAGGCAGAAAAATGGACAGAGACAAACAGATGGAAGAGAGAGAGAGAGAGAGAGACAGACAGACAGACAGACAGACAGATACAAAAACACAGAGAGAAACTCAGATCTATAAAAGTCAGGCAGACAGAAAGATTAATGATAGACTGCTAGATAGAAAAGACGAAAGAAAAGGGCAGACTAAGAGATGGATAAACAAACAGATGGATTGAAAGACAGATGGATAGAAAGACACACAGATGGGACAGATAGAGAAAGAACGGAAGATAGGCAGACAGACAGTTGGGTAGGAAGGCAGATGATATTCAGATGCACAAAGGGAGAAAGGCAAAAAGACAGATGAAAGACTGACAGACAAAAATAGAAAGCAGTGTCTTTCTGTCTTTGTTCATCTGTCTTTCTCCATGTGTGCCTGTCTTTCTGTCCATTCATCTGTCTCTTTGTCTCTCATTCTGCCATTTTTTTTCTTTTTGTCTGTCTGCCGCCAGCTCAGTCCATGTAGTGGCTTGTATCCAGATGTCCACCCAAGCCTCATGCACTCATGGGCGGGGCTATTCAGAGGTGGCTGGATTTAGAGTGTGTGATGCTGGATGTAGGATGTGGGATTACTAAATCAGTCCACTGATTGGTTTGGCATAGTTGTGGGAGTGGATAATAGGAAGGCCTCCCTGGGTGTGGGTGCACCTGCCCTCCAGGCATGCAGCCTGGACAGAACTTAAGGGACAGGAAGACAGTTGCTGGGGTCATTTGCTGCTTGCTGATTGTGCTGCTTCCTGCTTTCTACATCATGAACTGCTTCTTCTCCCCTATGATGCCCCTTTGCCATGCCACCCTGCCTTGGAGCCAGCCAATTATGGATTGAATCCTCTATGAACTCTGAGCTACATAAAACTTTTCCCCTTTAACTTTTAGTGTCAGGTATTTTATCTCAGCAATGATAAAAGTATCCAAGACAATCTGCCATCTCTTTCTGTCCTTTCATCTGCCTTTTCGTATTTGAATCTTTTTGACTGTCCATCTTTTTGTCTATCTGTTCATTTGTCTTTCTTTTTTCTGTCTCCTGTCTTTCTGTCTGTTCATCTCTCAGTCTCCTTACAGTCTGTCTGTATTTCTGTCTCTCTGTCCATCGGTCTTTGTGTGTCTTTCTCTGTTTGTTTCTCTGTGTGTCCTTTTTTCTGTCTTAATATCTCTCCATCTTTTTTTCCATCCATCCTTCAGTCTGACTGCTTTTTTTGTCTGTCCAGCTATTCGTCTGTCTACTGGTCATTTTTCTCTCAATCTTTCTGTGCACCCATTTTTTATCTTTGACTTTTTCATCTTGTCCATATTGTTCAGGCTTTCTGTCTGTCTAGTTTTCTCTCTGTCCATCTATCTGACTTTGTCTGTTGGTCTTTTTGCTTTCTGTCCATCTGTTTCTCTCTCTCCATCTATCTATCTTTATGTCTCTCTCTGTGTATTTTTTTTATCATTGTTAATATGTTTTTCTGTGTATCTGTCTTTTTGCCCATATGTCTGACTTTTTTCTATCTGCCTATCTTTCTGTCCATTTTTCTGGATGTCTTCTTCCTTTGTCTGTTTGTCCTGTTTGATTTCTTTCGGTTCATCTGCCTGTCTTTCTGTCTTTTCATCTTTCTTCCTGTCTGTCTAACTTTCTTTGTCTTTCCATTTTTCTTCTCATGCCTCTCTGTGCCCCTAATTATACATTTTTTTTTCTTTTTTGCGGAACCAGGGATTGAACTCAGGCCCTTACGCTTGCCAGGGAGGTGCATATTCCACTGAGCCATCTCCTCAGCCCTTAATTATACATTTGTTTGTCTGTCTCTTAGTCTTCCTCTTCCTGTCTGTCTGACTTGTCAGTTTGCCTTTCTGCCTATCTTTCAGTCCATCTAGTTATGTATTTCTTTAAGTTTTTGTCAATCTGTCTATCTACTTCTCCAGTTTTCTATCTGTTTATCTGTCTTCCTTTTTGCCTGTCAGTTTGCTTTCTGGTCTGTCTTTCTTTATGTCCACCTCTCTGTCTTTCTTGCTGTGCATCTATATTTCTGTCTGGCTTTCTGTCTGTCTGTCCCTCTCTTTGTCTCTCTTCTTGGTTGTCTTGGTGTCTATCTGTTTATTAGTTTCTCTTTTTGTCCACCGTTCTCTCCATCTGTCTTTCTGTTGGTCTGTCCTCCTTTCTGTCATTCATTTGGTGTGTGTGTCATTCTGTAATTCTGCCCATGTATTGTTCTCCTTTTTGTATATCTGTCCTTTTGTCCAACTGTCTTTCTGTCCATCTTCCTATGTTTCTGTCCTTCTATTCATTTTTCAGTCTGTTCATATGTTCATCCATCTCTCTGTCCATCTTTCTGTTTGGCTATCTTTCTGTCTGGCTATCTTTCTTGCTGTCCTTCTGTCCACTTCTTTCTGTCCATCTGTCTGTCTCTCTGTTAATCTGTTCATCTGCTTGTCCATCCATCTTTCAGACTGTCCATCTTTTTGTCTGTCTTTCTATCCATGTATGTCAATTTTTCTATGTTTTCTTCTGTTACTTTTTCTTCCTGTCTTTACGTCCATTTTTGTCTGTCTTTCCATCTTTTGTGTATGTTTGTCTGTTTGTCCATTTTTTATCTGTCAATCTGTTTTTGTCCATTTTCCTGTCTTCTTGTCTTTCTGTCTTGCTGTCTTTTCCTATCTGTCTGATCTTCAGTCTCTTTATTTTTTTCTCTCTGTACTTCTGTCTTGTTTATCTGTGTTTCAGGCTGTTTTTCTTTGGGTTATTATGTCAGTTTTCCCGTTAATTTTCTGTCATTTTATCCATCTATCTTTGTCTTTTTGTCTTCTAGCCATCTGTCTATATATCTTTCTATCTTTAGCCATCTATCTTTTCTGTCCGTCTGTCCTACTTTCTGTCTTTTGTCCTGTATTTCTGTCTTCGTCTCTCTTCTCTCTGTATGTCTTTTGCTCTGTCTGTCTTCTGTTTAGTCTTATTTTATTTCTTTCAGTATGTGCTATGGTTTGTGTCTAGTTGTCCCCCAAAAGCCTCATGCATTCATGGGGAGGCTTCTGGAATTTGTGATTGATTATTGTGGATGTTGATGCTGCACCCACCTGGGGGAGGTAATCAGCATTACAATGTAAGAAGGAGAAAGAGGCTAGCTAGCTGCCTGAGCTGCTGCCCCTCCCTTTGCCCTTTTGCTCTTTGCCCCCTCCAGGAACAGCTGCTCTGTGCCATGTGCCACTTTGCCTTGGAGTCAGCTGGGTATGGACTGAAACCTCTACTAACTGTGAGCTAAATAAACCTTTCCTTCCTTAACTCTGGATGTTGGGTATTTTGTTCCAGCAATGAGAGAAGAGTAACTGAGACAGTATGCCCATCTGTACTTTTTTCTATACTTCTGTAACCTTTTTTTTTTCTTTTCAAGTGTCTGTGCATCTTTATATCCATGTGTCTATTTGTCTATAGGCCTGCCTGTTTTTTCATTTTGTCATTGTCCCTCTCTCTTGCTGTTTGTGGCTGTCTATATGTCTTTCTGTTCATGGCTTTCTGTTTGTCTGTCTTTTGGTCCATCTGTATGTCTGTCTTTTTCTCTGTCTTTCTGTCCATTTGCTTATCTGTTTCTTTTTCTGTGTTTCGGTCCATTGGTCCATTTTTCTGTTGATCTCTCTGTTCATCTGTCTCCATATTTCTGTCTTTCTATTGATCTGTCTTTTTGACCTTCTGTCTTTCAGTCTATCTGCCTATCTTTCTTTCTGTCTCTTTCTGTCTGTTACTTTTTTTTGTCTATCCCTCTGTCTTTCTCTTTGTCTATGGGTTTCTCTGTCCATTATTGTGTCTTTTGTCTTTTCCTGCTGTCATTTAGTCCATCTGTGCATTCTTCTTTATCTCTGTCCATTTTTCTATGTATCCACTTGTTTATCTTTCCAATTTTCAGTCTGTTCATCCTTCTACCTGTCTGCTTTTCTATCTTCTGGTCCATTTTTATGCCTGACAAACTTTTTTGTTTTGCTCTTTTCCTGTGTCTTCCTGCCTGCCTTTTTGCCTATCTTTCTGTGTATCTGTCCATCTCTTGATATTACCATCTTTATTTCTGCACATCTGCTTGTGCTTTAGTCTGTTTTTTCTGTCTTTGTCATTCTGTATGCCTATTTATCTATCTTTCTCTGTGTTTCTCTATCTTTCTCTTTCTGTTGGCCATCTTTCAGTTCATCTGTCTGTCCATCTCTTTGTCCATGTTTGTGTCTGTCTTTATATCCATCTGTTAGTGTCTCTGACTCTTGGTCTGTCCATTTTCTTGCTTTTTATCCATTGGTCCATCTGTTTGTCTCTCAGCCCATCTGTCTTTTTTATTTTTCTTTCTTTCTTTCTTCTTTTTTTTTCCTTGCAGTACCAGGGATTGAACTCATGACCTTGTGTTTGCCAGGCAAGTGCTTATTCTACTGAGCTATCTCCCCACATCCTCAGCCGATCTTTCTATCTGTCCATCTTTCTATCTTTCTCTCTGTACATCTCTTGAATGTCAGTTTTTTCTTTTTGTGTGTCTTTCTGTCTCTGTGTCTATCTGTGTCCATTTGTCTTTCTGTCTCATCTGTTTTTCTCTTTCATTTTATCTTCTTGTCCTTCTTTTTGTTGTCCAGTATATCTGTATATCTTTTTTCTCCTTTCACTTTCTATCCATCCATTTGTCTGTCCCACTTTTTGTCTTTCAGTGTATCTGCTTGTCTTTCTGTCCATCTTTCTGTCTGCCTGTTAGTCTCTTTTATCTGTGTCCACCCGTCTGTCTTACTTCCATTTTTGTCCATCTATTTTTCTGTCTTTCTGTCATCTTTCTGTCTTTATTTCTGCCTTTCTGTCCATCTATTTGTCCATCTGCTTTTTTTCCTTCATCCTTCTGTCTGTCTCTTTTGGTTCATGTGTCTGACAGTTTTTAGTCTGTCTTTTAATTGCCTCTTTCTGTTTCTATTTGCCTCCCTGTTCACCATTTTTTTTGCCTTTTCTTTCTGCCTCTCTGTTATTAAGTCCACTGATCTATCTTTTTGTCCATCTTTCTGTCTCTCCATCTGTTCATCCTTGTCTGCCTGTCTGTGTCTATGTCTCCTTTCTGTCTTCAGTCAGTCTGCCTTTTCATCTGTCTGCCTGCTTTTCTGTCTTTTTGGGGGGTTGTTTCAGTGTGCCCATCTTCCCGTCTTTCTGTGCTTCTTTCTCTGCTGTCCATCTTTCTGTTTGTCTCACTTTCAGTCAGTTTGGGGTTCTATCTTTCTGTTTCTTTGTTAATCTATATTTCTGAATGTCTGTCTATCCTTCTGTCTCTGTCCTTTCAGTCTGTCCTTCTGTCCATCTATTAATCTTTTCTTCGTATGTGTGTGTGTGTCTTTTAGTCTATCTGCTGTCCATATTTTCTTTCTGTTTGTTATTTCTCTTTTTGTCCATCTATCATTTTCTTGCTTTTGGAGACAGGGTGTCACTCTGCAGTCTAGGCTGACCATCAACTCACTATGTAGCCCAGGCTGGTGTCAAACTCACAGCGATCCTCCTGACTCACTGTCCAAGTGCTGGGATTACAGCTGTGTGCCATGACCCCTGACATCTCTCCGTCTATCTTTTCCTCTGTGTGTCTACATTTTTCATTTCTTTTTGTCTGTCCATTTTTATGTTTGCTTTTTTCTATCTTTCAATTTATCCATCTCTGTGCATCTAAAAAACAAAAAGAGTATTTCTGGACTAGTCCTTCAAATATGGTAAATCAGCTTCTATGGAGCCAAAACCAGTGTGTAAGCTTAGTACCACAAAAGCATACAGGAATGCTCTTCTAAAATGTTCTTGTTTACTGTCAGCTGAAGGGGTAGAAGTGTTTCTAGTTTCTACAGTCTTATCTGTTTATTTTGAAGTTTGATAACTATTTTCCTGTCCAGAGCACTATCGTAGAAATACAGAACAGTACTTGGCATTCCTTAGATATTAAAACATTCTTACAAATGTCATTTTTTTCTGATGTGTCCTGGCTTCAAGCTTTATTGTTGATGGGTCCCTCTGGCTGTGCCCCTCATCTTTGTTGGGCAGTGTCTCTCTTGCCTCCTGGATACCTTCAGAGGCTGCACTCCTTGCTGATACAGTCTGCTGTCCCTCACTCATCACGTCTTTGGTGCCAAGTCTCTAGGGCTCCTCCCTCTGTGATCCTCTCCATCTGTCCGGTGTTCATACCTCCCCAGTCCCACCCAGCCTCAGTGGGTTTGAGTATCAGTTCCATACATCAAGGCTTCCTGGGTGCACTTTGGCTCAGAGCTTTTTCTTTTCCAAACTTCCACAGCAGTTATCTGCAGCACACAATTTAGCACTTAGTTATATATTGTCTTTTATTTGTTGTGTTAGTTTTGTCTTTTCACTGAGACTACAGACTCCTTCAAAAGCAGCATATTTTATATTTTTTTCCATTAACCTTTGGCCAGCTTTATTTTTTTTAACAAGTAGGAAAAGAAGGACCATTTCCTAACTTGTTTCATAAGGCAGCACAATCTTAATATCTGAATGTGACAAACACAATGAAACAAGGGAAAACTACACACCAATCTCCGTCATTACATAAATGAAAAAACTCCCTGTAATCAAAATAAGAGTAAGTTAAATTCTGGTATATGTCAAAAGGATAATAGATCATAACAAATATGTCTTGCATTTCTACAGAATTCCTCTTCAGTACTTCAGTAGGGACACAGGAAATACTTCTTTTTCAACCAGTAAATGTTGATGATCTCTCACATGATGAACAGGTGCATGTGACACTGTCTATCCAGCACTGTAATTTCTGTTACTAGAAATAGCTGACACCCTTACTAATTTCAGTTGAATGATGAAGATCAGCGTCAAACCTAATGTCCACTTGGGCAAGTCACACAGTCTCTGCAAAGTTTTTCTCTTTGCAAAGTGAAAATAAAAATGTCTTTCTAGTTTATCTCAGAGTGGTTTATCCCCGATGGCTCTGAAGAGCTTTGACACTTTCCTCTGCCTCCACTGTACGAACCTTATATTTCCTCTTGGAGCCACAGGGGAATATAGAGTTTGGCATTTGTAGAGTAGTCACTTTCTGACCTTTGCTACAATTGCGAGCTATTCGCTAGGAAACCTGAGTACTACTGGAAAAGTAGGAAGAGAATAAACTATCATTGGCGTCTTGTTTTCCTTCAGATATCACAGCCATGGAAAATGCAAATATGGTGAGATTTTGAAGTGTGATGTCTCTGGTGAAGTTAGTCTTTGCTGTTCCTAACTTATCTTTTCTGTCCTCTTGTCCTCAAGCCTCCTGCCATCTTACTTTCTGAAACAAAACACAGGGTGAGAAAAGGCTTGTGAAGAAATGAGAAATAGAGATGAATGGATCCTCTTCTCTATTTCATTTCTTTGAAGTTTAAAAGGGAAGTATTACTCACTATCATTAAAGGTGAACATTTTTTCTTTTGTATGTTTTATGTTGTTTAATGAAACAAGGTCTCATGTAGTTCAGGCTGACTTTGAATTCACTTGGGCCAGGCATATAGTTCAGTGGCACAGTGCCTGCCTGGCAAGTGCAAAATCTTGAGTTTGATTCCTGATTAAAAAAAGGAACTCACTCTGTAGCCCAGGCTTGCCTCAAACTTGGAAGGTGTTATGGGTCATATCTAGATGTCCCACCAGGCCTCTTGTGCTCATAGGTGGGGCTTTTTGGAACTTGTTGGAGTTAGGGTGTGTAATCTAGGGTGTCTGATTGGAATTAGCATGCCTCTGGGTGTAGATAATGGAAGTCCCACCCTGGGTGTGGGTGGCACCAATCAATAGGCTTATAGCCTGGATGGAATATAAAAGGAGAAAGGGAAGGCAGGCTTGTTGCCTGCTGCTTCCCTACCTACTGCTTGCTTTGCCATGGACTATTCATTCTCTGCAATGCCCCTCTGCCATAATGTTACAGGCAGCCTGAGTTAGATAGAAATATTGTAGGTAGTTAGACAGGGACAGGCCCTCGAAGGGAATGACAAAGACCAGACAGCTTACTGGGGAGATGCTCCTGGTGTGAGCCAGACCTAAAGATCAAACAAATGCTGACCTCCCTAAAGTTGGCATCCAGGATTGCTCATTAGTCGGGAAGAGTCATTGACTGAAGGCCACCAGATAAGGTCGCCCGCTTGCTATGTGACTCGCTATCCCATTTGGTCCTAGGCCTAATAAATTTTACCTGGGCATTGGTGCTTGTAATCCCATTGGTTGACCATAGTTTTGTATCTGCCTAAGCAAGACCCCTTTGTCTCTACCTTAGCCCTGCATGGTTTTGTCCTATAAAATAACCTGAAAGAGAC
>NDGM011136154.1:0-10719 GCA_002564305.1 Octomys mimax | reverse complement strand
AAAAAAAAAAAAAAAAAAAAAAAGAAAAAGAAAATATTTTGGCTCAAATACAGGGAATATCACATCAGGAGGACCTGAGGAGCAAAGGACCCTTGTGTAACTAATATTACCATAAATAACAATAAGCACCTCAACTAGGAAAAAACACAGAGAACTTGACCGCAAACAAGGTACATAGATAGCTTTAACGGCAGGAGTAATCAAGTCTCAGACACAAAACAGAAAATGTTTGCTGGGCCACCGTAGCACAGCACAACTAGCTTAGGGTCTTAAAAGAACACTGGTCTCAGTACCCCAAAACCAAGGTTCTAGATGAGCTGGAAGTTACAAGCAGAACCCGTTTCCTTGCTTTTCACAACTTGTAGAAGCTTCTGACATTGCATTTCTCAAAATCTGTCATTCTGCCTCCAAAGCCAACAGAGAATACAGAAGTACAAATCCCTCTTGCTCTGTCTATTTGGCACATCCGCACTGAGCACCTCTAATGTCAGCCAGAGGAAAGTTACTTGTATCTGGGAGACGGGGATTTAGCTCAGTGGCACAGCACCTGATTGGCAAGCTTGAAGTTGTGAGCTCCATTTCCAGATACCCCCCAAAAGTTCATCCTTTCTAAAGGTTGGCATCCTAGGCGAGGCCCACTTAGATAACCCACAGTACTCTCTGCTCTTCAAATTCTGTAACTCTACTTGCATCCATTCAATCCACTCACTACGTAATACAACACACCCATGGCTTTAGAGACTAGGATTGGATACTTCTAGGTCCATGTTCTGCCTTAACAGTGTAGCACAAATATGCAGGGTGGCAGTTAAAGGAAGAGTAAAGAAGGTATGATGAACACAACAGTCTAAATACAAGATTCATGAATTCAGGGTTTTTAAGTGTGTTACTGAATTCATAACATCTGAAAGAGTCCTAAATTAATAAAAATACAATGTTATAAATATTTATTGAATGAATAATTGTTCTAACAATGGTGAATCCCGTGTGCAGGATTTTCCAGCAGTTTATGTGTATTCCATACTGCTGATAACATGAATATCTTGGTAAACTTAACTATCAATTTCAAGTAAAGAATAAATCAATAGGGAATTCTTCAAGTCTGTCATGTTTACCAGAAATAACTAGAAATTAATCTACACACACACACACATACACACACACACACAGATACACACAATTCCTTTGGAAAGACTATATTTAGCATTAAAAAACATTTGGCTGCAGTTATTGAACCAGGCCCTCCGAGTCTGTCTCCACACATCACAGTCTGTCCCTTGCCCTAGAGACACAGGAAAGAGACCACCTCACAGGCTGCTTCTCCCTCCATTTATCTTTTCTGATCCTAGGAGAGTAATAGCCTTACTCTGTCCTAACCCTGTGATGACCTGCATCTTGTCAAAACCTCTGTGAGTAGTAGCTCTTGAACCCTTGCTCTGTTATCCAGTTGGTGAAGAGAAAATATATGCATGGTTTAAAAGAGAAGAAAAAATAAATAAATAAAAATAAAAAATAAAAAAAAAGAGAAGAAAAATATCACCAATGGATGCTGGGAAGAAATGGAAAGCAGGAATAAACTCCACCATGTAAATGTGTCAGTTATCTTTTCTCTATGTTCTTGTATCAGACAGAATATGGTTGCACTGATTTCACATTTTGGGTTAACAGTACTGAAAAATATTAGGAGAAAATAATAATGGTATTACATTAAAATACAGTCGTTTCTTAATTTACTTGATTTTACATTAAGCAAAGACACATTTAAATAATACAACTTATATTAAAGACATTTAAATATTTTATATTAAATTAAATATAATTCTGTTCCCACTGAGATCCCATGTTTTAGGAAAATGTGTACAAAGTCAGTAATACCAGTCACTGCAAAGTACTTGCATCTTTCCTTACCACCAACTATAGTATTTGCTAAAGTAAATATTCATTAAAAAAGAAAAAATTTTTTTGCTTTATCAGTGACTACCAATAAGAACAAAAGTGTAGCTAACAACACAATACTCATAAAGCTGTGAAAAAAATAATAGGAATCAAAGTACATGAGAACAGTCTATGACTGGAAATACAAGGCCAGATCATTTGTGGTGAGACTTATTTGGAAGCTTAAATTTGCTTACTTTTCACTCTTCTGATTTTTTAAAACAGGATATCACTACATAGCCCATGCTAACCTCAAAGTGGTGGTGACGCCCCTATCTCTGCCTCTGGAGTGCTGAGATTACAGGCATGTACCACCACGCCCAGCAGGAATCTCCATCCCTAAAGCCTCTTGGTAAAAGCAAACATCTTTGCTACATACCTCAATTATACAAGCCGCATAAGCAACTGTTGGCAAACATTGGTACATCACAACCAAGATAGGTATTATGCACCACGTAATTTTAGATAGCATCTAAAAATTTTCAGCTGCTGATTTAAGAATAATCTCATAATTTTTTATATACATCTGAATCAAACCTTGAAATGCATAAATTTAAACTGTGTAGTAGGTCTGGGATGGAGGTCATAATAAACATAGTAGAAGAAAAAATACAAATGGATCATATACAGTGTATGGGTTGTAGTAAGTGCAAAGGGTAAATTCTTTAAGAACTCACAGTAAAAAAAATTATTGTCATCAATCCTACTTGAAACTATATTCCTCACCTGAAACACACTTAGCCCACCCTTCTTGTTGCTCTCTGATGGCATCCTGGAAATTTTCTTTCTAGAACATCTTTATCAGGCAAGTATCTGTGAGTTCTCATTGAAAAATGTAGTGTTTAAATTTTTAAAAACTGATAGTAAAAGACAAACTGACATCAGTACTCTTCAAATTACTCCTTCACAGATATGAATTGCATGTCTATAAATCATGTTATTCAATGTTGATACGTATTATTTGTATTTGTCAATAAATGGGAAGTCATTGTGATCCATCAAAACATTTTTGAAAAACTGTTGCAGCTTCAGATTGGTAAAATGATATTTTCTTATTTTATTTTATTTTTTCTACTTTTTGTATTTTAGGGAAGGGTCCACAGGGTTTCAGGGTCTCACCACTAGATTGGACTCATCGTGATCCACCTGTTTACAGCCTCCGAAGAGCTAGGATTACAGGCTCACACCTCCACACTGCTTAATATTTTCAATTTGTATTTCAAATTGTTATTTTATCAAAAACCCAATAATACAATTAAGATATAATTATGGAGTATATTTATGCATTTCCATGTTTGTTAAAACCCAGCTTTACCATACTTTTTAAATTATAAGTGTTATAAAACTAGATTATTCAAACCAGATTTATTCAAAAATAAATTTGATTCTTTTTTTGTGTATTTAGTAGGAGGTCTACAGGGTCTCACTACACAGATTGGACTCATAGTGATCTACCTGTTTACAACCTCCCAAACACTGGGATTACAGTCGTGCGCCACCATAGCCAGTCTCAGTTGCCATCTCAGTGCACCCTGGGGGTAGGGCCGGCAAAGCACAATGGGGATCGAGCCTGCCTAAGCAGGCGGTTTTTGTCCACTGAGCTATCTGGCCAGCCCTATAAATATGATTCTTATCATTATTATATTATATGCTACCCCAATGTCTTTCTACCTTTTCCTGACCACCACTGCCTCTTTTCTACTCATGTTTACACCTGACCGCCAGGCATAAAGCCTACCACAGTGCAGGAGTTAAACAATACTCTTTCTCCATAAGTATACTTGTTTCCCTCACCCTCCAACCAGTATTTACAATGTAATTTTCTGCAACTCTTTAGTTCACTGAAATACTTAATGCTTGTATATTTATATATGCCTACAAACACACACATTGGAATAATTTTCTGTTCAATAAACCCACTCATTTTTAGTCCAATTCTTTACTCAGTTTCTGATATTTGATTTGTAAAATCCATATCAACATGGTGTCTCCTCTGTGTGCCTTCAGCCAATTATTGCTCATGTATGGCTTTAGGAATTGTGTATGGAAGAATCACTGACCATATCTTCATGGTGTTTCTTGAAAGGTTAATGTTTTCTTCCTATCAGTGTAACTTCCCTAAGGGAAGTCTTACTGTATGACCTCCTAGCCAAAGCTACTTAAATTGTGATGCAGCTCCTTCATGGACAGACAGGGCCTGCCTTCTGAATGCAGCAAAAATAATTTTTCCTTCCCCAAGAGTGACTTAATGTTATGGAATATTAGATAGGATTCTTTGTTACATATCTCTTATTTTCATTTCATTACATACATACTATTAACACAGATGTGAACTGTTTACCCAGTGGTTGAGAACTGGTGAAACAGTAATACGTACATTTGGAAGCTTGAATTACTAATATAATGCCAAGTAATGAACTCAATGAAGTCAAAATGCAGCATCATCTAGAGTTTTTATTCTGAAATCTAAGATGTATGATATTGATGGTGGCGACAACAATCATTTCCTTCTTGTGTTGACAATTAAGATAATATCTTACTTAACCTAGTGATTATTGTCAAAGTTTAAAAAGAATAACAGTGAATTTGCTGAATATTAATTACTTTAGACATTAGCCATCATTAGGTAGTTAATAACAATCCATCATTAATTGTTAGTACTTCTCTCACATTTTTCTCATGTTCAAATCACACTGACATTTGCAATGGTGAAATCAAAATTAAAGTATTACTCAGCTGTAAGAAAGAGGAACTTGATGCTTTACATGTAAGTGGATGTAACTAGAAACCATATTCATAAGTGAAACGAGAATTGCATGTGTAAACATCACATTATCTATTTAATGCAATAAAATTTGAGAGGTACAATAGATACTGTGAAAGGAAAAGAACTACTCAAACGAAAAGAACCACTGGGATGAGGAAAAGGAGAAAAGAGAATAAAGGAAGGGAAAATAGAGAGAGATAGAAATGCAAGATAGCTAAGATAATTCTACTAACACTTTCTGATGGTCTATTGAAAGTAATAGTTAATGATTAATTTTTTGACCAATTTTACATTCTTGTAACTGGTAATCTGAACAGTTACTTTGAATACAACAATATGCAATATAATAAATGTTGCTAAATTCCTAGCATCTTGTTGTTTTTAAAAAATTCTGTATCATTTCTAACTATTTTTCTTTTTATGTATTTAGTACAGGGTCTACAGGGTCTCACTGCACAGAGCAGGCTCGTAGTGATTCATCTGTTTTCAGCCTCCCACGCGCTGGGATTACAGCTGTGCCACCACGCCCAGTCTCAATCGCCATCTCAGTGTGCTCAGGGGCAGGGCTGGCATGGCACACCAGGAATCAAACCCAGTCTTCTAGCGATTTCTAATTATTTTTATTCTCCTTAAAATATAAAAATATACAGCTAATCCTTAATTTGTCTTATCATTTCTCAATTCTTTTTCCTTTTCTCTCTTCTTATTTTCTTACGTAGTTTTACTTTTTTTTCTTTCTTCTTCCAATTTTAAATGCATATATCAGATACTATGAACAACTAATTTGAAGACAACAGTATGAAATACAACAAAAACTATGAAACTCATATTATTTTCCTTAGTAAAATTCTGTGTCATTTGTAATGTCTGTTTTAACACTACTCTGTTCTCTATTTAAAAAAAATAAAAATAGAGCATAACTTTAAATCAAGTGAGTACAGTATTCAAAAATTTATTCACAAGTAATACAAATCTCTGGTCAAAATAATGAGTCATAAGGCCAGGGAGATAGCTCAGTGGCGTAAGTGCCTAGATGGTAAACAAAAAAGTCCTAAATTCAATCGCTGGTATCAATAAATAGATGACTGGTCATGAATTCTCATTTTGAAGCCAAGAAAGTAGATCCCTGCTGATTATATTTAAACATTCTCAAAATATTAATACAAAAGTAACATAATATTTTTAATAGAAAATAAATTAGGGCCCATTTGGTACCAAAATATTTGTCTCTGAATAATTTTACTCTACTACTGTGTTATCTAATCCCCCAGGAAAAATTTGTCAAATTTCTGTCTGTAGTACAGTGAAAGCACTCCTACATGAATGCTGCTACATGGAGCTCTTTTGAAAAAAGTTTTGTTCATTATTTCACTTTTGGGAAAATAAAGCTCTCAAAAGATAAAAAAAAGATTTTGATCATTCTACTTTTGAGCACAAAATACATTTCAGCACACTTCTCCCTGAGAACACAGCAGTTACTTCAGTTAGCACATCTGGCACGGTAGCAATGAGAATGTGAAAGTCCTTGATGTAACCCAAGTGTCTGTCAATCTTTAGAACACTCTGGTTACCGTCAGACTCAAGGAAATATTTCATTAGGCATAGGCTCTCCTCTCATCCTCACTAAACTTGAAGGTGCTGACCTTCTGGCCCTCCTGCAGGAGAAAACAATCAGTAGTATGAGCAGCAACAACTTCTACACGCTAAGTGCCTCCCTTAGTAATCAGATCTTCTCATCAAAACCTCTTGCCATTGAACTTAGGGAAATAAACTCTGCATGTGAATGTATGTGACTACTGAAAGGTATTTCTCTCCCAAACACTGCCATGCTTTAAGACTAGCTAGAATTTGGAGCACCTCCATCGTCCTTCAACCCCTGGTTTTTGAGAATGCGCTTAGCTGGTTAGTCTGTACTATTACAATGTGAATAAAATCTTACATAGGAGATTCCCCCATGTACAAGATCATATGAAAAATGTAGGGATAAAAATGGGAAGATTTTACAATTGACGCCTCCCCTACAGTTATGGTAGTTTTTTTTCAATGCATTGCATATTTTCATCATTTAAATATAACTAAATTTTTACAGCAAAAACAATCCATTATATTATTTTAGAAATTCAAATAGTGCATAGAAGAAAAAATTACAATACTCTACCCTTAATCTTTATTTTATTTTATTTTTTTCTTTTTGTGGTCCTGGCAATCAAAGAAGTCAGGTGAATGCTATCTTGACAAAGAAAAAGAGAACTGGGAACAACCTGACATCTTTACTACCAAGCTTGCAGATATACTTGTCATTGTACAATTGATCATGGACATTTTTATGGCTATAAATTTTAGCCTTTTTTATTTGATTTAATATTTTCACATCATCACACAGTAAGGAAATTACCAATTTTTTAATATTAAGTTTTTACTCTTTTCACATTTGTTTTTCTATCAAAAATATGACTATACAAAAGTAATACATCTGGGGCTAGAGGGGTAGCTCAGCAGTAGGGAGCATGCACAAGGTCCTGGGTGCAGTCCCCAGCAAAGTGAAAATAAACTTAGAGATTCAACTGATTCATTTAACTTCCAGCACCACACCTATGTGCTCTGTTAGATGCTCAGCATACACTGGTGTGAGGTTTTGTATGTGAAATTTATATGGGAATTTAGTATCCAAAGAGATGGCAAAAAGAGTGAGACTCTGAAAGGGGGATTGGGGTTGTGAGGGCACTTCCCTCTTGAATGGGATTCAAGGCCTTTGTGGATGAGGCCTGTGTGGAGTGTCTGGCCCTTCGGCCATCCACCTTGTGCTCATGCCACATGCTTTCCTTCCTAGGATGCAGCAGCAAGGTGCCATTCTGGAAACAAAGAGTAGTCATCCTGTAGCAGGAAACCTGCTGGCACCTGGATGGTGGATTTCACAGCCTCTCAAATCATGAGAGAGTAAATGTCTGTTCTTTATCAGTTAGAGAATTTAGTTTATTATAACAGCATCAGTAGACTAAGGCAGTAGGTGAGCAGGAAGGCTACAGTGTCTCTCTTCAAAATGCTTAGAATCTAAGGAGAGTGTGGAGAAAAATAGGCAATTTTATATACTAGAACATGAGCACTGAATAGGAAGTGCAGGAAACCTTAAGTATACTGTTTTGTTTTGTTTTGGTGGAACTGGGGATTGAACTCAGGCCCTTGAGCTTGCCAGGGAAGCACTTATTCCACTGAGCCATCTCCCCGACCCCCCACTGCTGTATTTTGAGGCCACTCACATGGTCCTCCCAATATGGGAGTTCCGAACAGTGCACGGAAGACCTGCTGAGACATAACCTGCTTGGTGCGAAGCCAGAGGTGAGGGTAAAGGGAAGCAAGCTGTAAGCTGCTAAAGCAAGAAGGGTGGTCACTATCAAGAAATGAACTTTATTATAATAAAGCTGGAGGTCACCATATAAACAGAAGCTAAAAATGACGCTTAAGTGGACAGCAGGGCAAGCTTGCAGGCTCTTGTACATGTGGAGAGATTTCAGCTGTTCAGCAACAACCTGAAGGAAACACTCATAAGTGTGGGTTCTACCATATATCAGGAATTTTATTCCCAGAATTAGGAAATTACGGCAGGCCTTTCAAATTCTAGGCTATTAAACTATATAAAACCATGACACAGAATTTAACTTAATTAGTAACTAAGATAATAAAAAAATAAGCTGAGTCACCATGCATTTCCTAGAAGAGTAGCTGGAGCAAAAACAAAGTAAAGAGAAATGCTGGGAAGGACAATGACAGGAAAACAATGTCAGTGTGCTAATAAAATAAGCTCAAGAATAAATGTGTTTCGGGGATAAGGATTTAGCACTTGCCAAAAAAGCTGGAAGCCATGGGTATGGTCTTTGGCACCAAAANAAAAAAAAAAAAAAAACCTGCCCATAAAAAAAAAAAAAACAAAATTCAAAGACTAAATGTGTTCCAAGAGGTAACAGCATGGATTCCATACCCAGATATTCTTAGCAAAAGATGTAAACAGATTCACTTATGAAGACACTCTCAATCAAAATGGCCAGCACTGTGCAAAAGACTTTTACCTTCCTAATTTACTTCCAAGCCATTTTTCGACTCCCGGATTTATTGTTACACCTGATAAAATAAAAAGTATATGTATTTCAAGTGTTTGGGGTTTTGCTCTCGCTTATACCTTTATTGATTATGATAAATTATTTTTATGCACTTACGGTGTTACACTGAAGAAACATGTACTTTGTGCAGTTGACATTCTTCATCCTTTTCGATCTTGTTTCACTGTATTTTGGGAATCTGGATAGCATAGTTTTCAAGATTAGTATGTGGTAAGTTAAAGAAATTGGAAAATAAAAATTTTAAAAACATGTAAAAAATAGAAAGTTTATTTGCCAAAAATATATCTTGAAATATTTGGATAATGGACCAAGGAGATAGTTCAGCAGCATAAGCGCCTGTGCAGCAAGCACAAGGTCCCCGGCTGGATCTCCAGTACCCAAGGTGGGGGGAAAGACGAAATCATTGGATAAATGAGACAATACTCTAAGATCTCAAATAAGAAATATTAGGATTTTTAACTAAAAACAAATCATGAAGAACTAATTACCTTTCAAAGTTATTTCCAGCTAAAGAATATCCAACTGAACTAAACATGAAATGTTAACAAATGACATGCTTCAAAGGTGCTTGTATGTGAGTCTGCCATTCTGTCCCTGAAAAACTAAAGTTGCCACAGGAGTCACAACAAGAAGCTCCAACTTCAAATACTCGTAAAGGCCACATTACTCCACTGGTTACACTTGCCAAAAGACTCACCTCACATCATCCAAATTCTAAGAGCAGGTCAAAATCAATTTAAGTACTTAAAAGGTTTGCTGTGGTGATAAAACATTATCACCAACATACCTATATTATGATAATATTCATTTCTATTCTGGTCATGTGATCTATAGTTACCTAATTTTCCCTTTTATATATTCAAATTCAAGTACATTTTACATCTCACTTAACCTTCATGGTCCCCTGAACTTCAATCTGTTCCTCTTTCATTTCCTGTGAAGTCTGAAAACCCTTTCTGAAATACTGGGCCAATCCTCATCCCAGATTCAAATTTCAAATCATAGTCCTATTCATTGTTTCTATGCAGCAGCCAACTTGATTGTGTGCATACCTGCAATAGACTATTCTGTCTCCCTCCTGTATTCAGCCTCCCTAGCACTGGGATTGCAGGCATGCACCACCAGGCCTGGACTCAGCTGCCTGCTCAGAGCGCCTAAGGTGGGGCTGGCAGCATGTAGTGCTGGGAAGCAACCCTTGTCCCTGCACTTGCCTAAGTTTATTCCACTGAACTCTCTCGCCAGCCCTCCATGCCTAACTCTTGGAACAGCGACAAACACCGTTGGAATGTGCCACTTTTGAAACTATTCTAGCTTCAAGCTGTCATCTTCTAGGGGAATCTTTTAACTTCCCTTATGAAACAATGCTTTCTTTTTATTATGATTATTCTATAATTGCTAATTTTCCTGATAGAAAAAGTTCATTGAATGAGAAATTTTGTTGTGTAACAAGGTGCAATCAAAACACACAGTGAATATTTAATTTTTAAAAATATATTATATTAAGAGACACAAAGCCTACTCCTCTTCAAAACAGCTTCTCATCTCTGACCACACTGATCTCATCATTCAAGTCCTGTTCAGAAAGTCGTAGAAGTTCTCTTTTGTGATTTTTTTTTTTTTCAGTTGCTCTGTCTCAGTTGCTGAAGGACCTAATCCATTCAAAGCAATTACTTTTTAGGGTCATTTTAATTTTAAGGAAGAGTGAGAATTTTCTGATACAATTTCAGTTCCAGCGAATAATTTGGATAAGGACACACTGGAAAGTGTTTATCCGACATGAATTGTCATAAACAATCAATGAGGAGTGACCAAAATATAAGGTGAAATTTAAATACAATTTTAATTTAGGGCTGGCGAGATGGCTCAGTGGTCTAAAAGCACCTACTTGGAACAAGCTGAACT
>NDGM011136128.1:0-11500 GCA_002564305.1 Octomys mimax | reverse complement strand
TACAGGGTCTCACTATGTAGATCGGACTTGTAGTGATTCTCCTGTTTTCAGCCTCCCAAGCGCAGGGATTACAGGCACGCACCACCACGCCCAGCCTTTTTCACTGTCTCAGCACACCCCATGGGTGGGGCCAGCACTTGGGCAAGCCTGGGGATCTGACCCGGCCACTGCGCTTTGCCTAAACAGGAACTTTAGTCCACTGAGCTATCAGCCTGGCCCTATTCTTTTGTTTTATAAAAGCCATTTATACTTTAGAAAAAACTTTTAACAGTTTGTTGGTGTGTCCTCTACATTTCCAGGAACTGGAAAATGTTACTGGCTCTTCCCAGCTTCACAAATCCCCCTTTCCTCTCTCTACCCCTGAAGGACGGAACGAGGTTGGGAGCAAGCACATGGGAATGAACCATCTGCTCAGGCCCAGGAGCCAACCTAAGAGGAGGCTCGGCCCCCTCGGATATGTGCAGGTCAGTGTGTCCTGCAGGATGAGATTTTATCACACCTCGACTGACTTCTGTAGAGAACCTCCAGGTGGAGCAGAGACATTTTATACTTCAGCAGGATGTGGGACTGAGGGGTGACAGAAGTGGTATTCAGTGGGCGCAAGAAATTTCCTAACTTTTTGGTGGGAAAGGAAGGAGTTGTATGAGTGGGATCGAGGCAGGACACATGGGACTGAGAAATGGGGTGCTGGGAGGGCATCTGAAGCTGTTGTCCTTGGTCAGTTGTCCATGAAGCCGTGAAAACTTCAGCTTTGGGGTCCTTCCCTGGGGCAGGGTCTTCCTGGAGATGCGGAAGAGGAGTGCTAGCAATCATACATTTACGACTTGGTTATTTATTTATTTTTTAAGATTGTCCTGCTAGTTGTCTAAATTTTGTCAGGGTACAGGTAAAATCCTTTGTATTCATTATTAATAGGGCACGGTGTGTTTTTTCTGTGCTAAAACTGGAATTTGAGGACAGGGGAAATAGCTCAGCAACATAAATGCCTGTGTGGCAAGCACAAGGTCCCAAGTTCAATCCTTGGTACCTCAAACACACACACACACACACACACACACACACACACACACAATTGGAATTTGGTTCCCAAGGTGATGGTGTTGAGAAGGGGTAGGGCCTACCAGGAGGCATTTAGAGCCTGAAGGAGGAGCCCTTGTGCCTAGATTTACACCGTCTCTGTCTCCCTCTGGCAGCTCTCCCTCTCCCTCCATGATCAGCTGTCTTGGGAAAGCCTGGTTCTTTCCCAAGACAGTGGTGAGCAGCTATAAAGCAGCTTAGCCCCTTCGTCCTCTCCCCCACAGTCACGCATGCCTGCTTTCCCTCCTGGTTAGCCTTATGAGTTGAGCTTCTACGAGACCTTCTCCAGAAAAGCTTCATGCCCGCAACATGGTCTTGAACTCAAGAACTATGAACCCTTCTTTTACAAATGACCTGTTCACAAATATTCTGTTACAGAGACAGAAAGCGACCCCAGACAACTATCTATTCCTTGCAAGAGGTTTGACGTCAGAGTTCTCAAACTTGGGCTGTGTTAGAATCTGCAGCCAACTGTGAATATGTGACCCCCCCACCACATCCAGAGAGCTTGGGAGGGCCTGGTGGGGCCCAAGGCTGAGAAGATTGCGCTAAGCTGTCAGCCCCTTGCCTCTACCGTGCCAGAAACATCTGGACCTGAGTATCCTGCAGGCTACACACCCTCGGGGCCCTCTCCTGGTTCTGACCAGGAATAGACGTGCAGCAGTGGCTTCAATTGCATTATCAGATGTGAATACTGAGGGGCTGGGTGCTCAAAGCCACAGCTGACCTTGAAAGCATGCTCTGCCCCCCCCCGCCCACTCTCATTGATTGCCCACTCGTTACCTCATACCCACCCCCCCCACCATGTCCCACCACCTGCTTCTCCCCAGTCACTGGTGGAACCTTCATTCCATGGACTATAGCTAGACTTCATGAGAAATATTGACCCTTCTTCTCTATACTGACGTGGGTACCAGGCATTGTGTGTCTGGCTACCCCTCCTAGGGTTGCCTACAGTAGGCTTCAAAAACCCTACAATGAGTCTGCCCTTACCTCTTCTGCTCTCATCTCCTGTGAATCTCGCTCTCAGCTAGTGCAGCCCTGGACACCAGAGGAGGCTGCAGGGTGGCGAGCCCTGCTGAGCACAGAGATTTCAATTGCTTCTCCCTCTTCAGAGTTCATGACCTGGGTTCAGCCACACTATAGTTCTGACCTAGCTCAATAGGTCATGTGCCCAAGGCCTATTCTCCAGTCCACGGTGTGATTGGGAGGGAGTGGACCATGAAGAGGCGGGGCCTAGTGGGAGGCAGTTAGGTCAGTGATGCTGGGCCCTTGAAGGCGATTGTGGACGGCCGCCCTTCTCATCTCTTTCACTAACTGGCCATGAGGTGAGTGGTTTTGCTGCAACATGCCACAACTTGCTGTGATCTGCTGCTTTGCTGGGGCCCCAAAAGCAACAGGGCCACTTGATCATGGACTGGCATCTCCCAAACTGACCACCTGAGTTTCTAAGTTGGTTATCTCAGGTGTGTGCTATAGTGAAGGAAGCTGACTAACATCAGCTCTCTGTCCTTTTAATAACCCCAAATTTAATGAAAAATAGAGTCCATGAGTTCACTCTTTAATTTACTATTTGTCTCTGTGAATTTTAAAATCAAGTTGTATTTCCTTAAGTTTGTATTGTTCAAGGCATTTGAAAATCTTTCCTCATAGGCAAACAGAATGCGACTAGTTTGCTTTATGAAATGATGAGGGCCGGCTTGATAGCTCAGCGGACTAAAGTGTCTGCTTAGGCAGAGTGCAGCGGCCGGTGTTTGATCCCTGGGCCTGCTGTGCTGGCCCCTGAGCCAGTGATTGAGACTGGGCGTGGCTATAATCCCAGCACTTGGGAAGCTGAAAACAGGAGAATCACTATAAGTCCGATCTATGTAGCGAGACCCTGTAGGCCCTGTCCTAAATACAAAAAAAAAAAAAAAAAAAAAAAAGATGCATTTGGGACCAGGATGTCCATATTCCCAAATTCCAGTTTTGTTTTCATAATCTTATTAAAGACCTTGAAATTCTTTGTGACTCCAACATATCCCACTGAATAGCAAATGGTAGAGAGGAAGGAAGACTTACTGTGTAAAACCAGAACTTGACAATGGGCGCGTTATAGAACTCGCAGACCTTTGTTCCGATGGGAATACTCTTCTGCTTTCTGTGCTCATTCTCCTCATCGCCCTTTCTCGAGCTAGCGTCTGCATTTGCATCCTAGAAAAGAGGACAATGTGGGGCAGGCAGGTTGCCAAGTGAGAAATGCAGCACTCAGCACACGGGCACCTTTGGAAAGAGCAACACTCAACCCCGCTACCCTCCAGTTAATAGGTTTTCTAAATCCACAGCAAGAAAATGTGGAAGAGGAGAAGAGAGTGATCTCTGAGGATCAAGGGTAGCACTGACCACATTTTCCTCTTCTTTTTCTTTGCCATCTTCATTTTCCTTTGACGTTTGGTATGAGAAATCATCATATGTGCGAAATTCCAAAAACAAGATGGTGGGTGGAAGGAGGATGCCCATGATAACCTACAAATGATGGGACGTGAACCAATGTGTAAGCTGCGGTGATTCTAGAAAAACTGCCCTGTCCAGTGGCCCCTTCGTATCCATAGTGATTGGTTCCAGGAGCCCCTGTGGGCACCAAGCTCTGGGTGGATGCCCTAGAGCAATGACAGTGAGCCTTTGAGAGCATTCAGTGACACCAACTGCCCGCTGTGACTGGCGTGCCACATGACAGGCATGCCACATGATAGGCGAGCCACATGACAGGTGCGCCACATGACAGGCTTGCCGCAGGTTTGCCAGCACTGCTCTAGAACCTTAAATAGCTGAGTGTTTGCATATATGCCGTGCACACCCTCCTGTGTCTCTGAACGCAGGTTCCCAGTGTTTCCCACCTGAACCACGAAAGCCTTGTTGCATCGCCACCTTCTAGGCTTCAGGGTTCCTGCTGCAGCGTGTGGTCAGTCATATTGCCTCACTTCGCAGGTAACTGCTTTCTTAAAAACCTTTAGGATCTCTTTATTCTTGGTGTTCTGAAACCACTTGTTCATCAGTATTTAGGGTCTTGTACAATATCAGCTTAGTGTACGATACAGAATTAGACAGGCACAACATTCATATTTTTAAGAAACAAAGTATGTTCCACTTGCTCATGTTACAAAGGATAACTTCATACGGCTGGAGAGTGCCTAATTCAAAAATCTGAAGTTTGAAATGCTCAAAAGCCTGAAACTGGGCTGAAGAGATAGCTCAGCGGCGTAAGCGCCTGCCTGGCACGCGTAAGATCATGAGTTCCACCTCCGGCAATAAATAAATGGATAAATAAATAAATAAATAAAGTAAAGTCTGACACTTTTGAGTGCTGACATGATGCCACAGTTGGAAAAATCCACATTTAACCTCATGTGGCTTGTCATAAAATATAGGTGAACTAACAACATTATACGCAATTATTTTCAGGCTATATGTACAAGGTATGCCTGAAACATAAGTGAATTTCATATTTAGACTTGGATGCCATCTACTACATACCCTATTATGTTTATGACAATATGAAAATGCACTTCAAACATTTTAGGAAATGGAGGCTCTACCTATATTGGTTTTTATTCATTCGCATAATCTCATAAAAATTACCATTAGATATCTATGTACCTGTAAAGCAGAACAGTTTCTTAAGATAACCTTGTAGTTGACAGTAGTAAACAGCAGAGATAGCTGTTTCTATTGACTGAAACAGAATTTTCTCTCCGCTATCTCTTTTTCAAATCCTTGCATAGCTCAGCATTCTCTCATAAGCCCCATGTGGTGAAATCATCGTATTTAAGATAATATCACTTATTTTCAGCGTATAAGGGAACCTATAGAAACGGAGCTCAACTCCCCGCTTTCGTAGTGGGCAGGTGACTCGTCCAGGGTGCAAGACTAGTAGGCTCCAGGTGAAGACATGGACTGGGATGGGGGTGGTATGTGCCAAGCATGCTGGGTACAGGGCATCTGGCATTGCTGACCACAGTGGTGCAGGGCGTGGTCTCTCGTGGGCCAGCTCAGAACCTAGGCAACTTACTGTCAAAGCTTCAGGTTCCCCATCTGTAAGGCAAGGATTTTCGTCATATCTCCCTCCTGGGATTGCTCAGAGCAATCCAGTGGTCCCTCTTTATCTGTGAGGGATATGTTCCAAGACCCCTAGTGGACTTCTGAAACCAGGGACAGAATTAGATCCTATATATTCTGATTTTTTCCTGTATGTCATGCAGCATTGCCACATAGTACTAGAGCTGATTTGTTTATCTAAGTTTTGTGCCCCGGTGCTCCTTTTGCGTCACTAGTTTTTTTTTTTTTTTTTTTTTGAGGCCATTATTAAGTAAAATCAAAATTTAAGTAAGTCACTTTCATACAAATTCTGTGCTACTGTGGCCGTTGTTTGAACACCAAGGTAGCTACTAAGTGACTGACAGGTGGGTGGTGTGCAAAGGGACGACTCACATCTGGTGGGCGGGGCTGAGATCATGTGAGATTTCATCATGCTACTTGGAGAGTTTACAACTGAAAAGTTATGATGGAAGCTGAGCGTGTAGCTCAGTGGTTGAGGGCTTGCCTAGCAGGGACCAAGACTCGAGCTCCAACCCCAGTACTGAAACAACCAACTTATGAATTATTTATTTCTGGAATTTTCCATTCAGTATTCTTGGACTCTGTTGATCTTGGGTAACTGAAACCAAGGAAGGTGAAACTTCCTGTTGCATCTTTGGAGCAGGACTGATGGAATTACAGTGCCTGTAGAGCCCAAGTACAAACTTCACACTGGCGGGTGTACAAGGTTCAGTACAGTTAAGGAAACCACATCGTGGCCCACATCTGTGCCACACTTTTGCAATAAGCTTACACTGATTGATTTGTTCTTGATCTCTATGAAGGATTCATCTCTGTCTACATACATGTTTTGGAGGTAAAAATTTCAGCCCTGTATGAGCAAAAGCCCTGTGCCACATGCGACAGCTTCCTCCAGTTGTTCTTTTCAGCTGGCAGAATCTGCCAGTCACTTGGGATGCATGATACCGGCAGACTCCGATAAACTTCTGGCTTTTTGCTTACACACTTATAGGAATAAACTGTTGGATGTACATCTAACTAATAATAATCAGCTAGATTATAGTACTTATATGTAAGGGATAATATGGGTTTGTAACATTAGTTTTAAAAAGGGAAGGTTTTGTTCTGTATATTTTGTTACCTTTTACAGAATAAAAGAATTGTGTACTAAAAACAAACAAACAAACAAAACTTGAACAAGGTGTGATCCTGTGATTGGAATGACCTGCAGGAGGTGCTTAGCTCAGCCTAGCAGAGATGGAAGAGTTCAATAGATGTCCCTTGTCAGTGCTGTCTTCCCCCACCTCAAGGCTCCACAGCATTTACCTTCAGGCCAGGGTTTTTCCTCATTCGAAGCCTTCCCATCCACATGTCTGTCAGCAGCATCTGGCTGCATGTGTGGGCGATGAAGTCCCGATGTTTGGCTGCCACAGCCAGTTTGAGGCAAGTGGAGTTGCTCCAGTTTTTCAGCTCATAGGTCAGCAGCTTCATGGCTATCTGCTCGTCATGCTTATAGGACTGGTCAAGCAGCTCCACTGCAAGCTGACCGAAGTCTCTGGAAAGAAAGAGAGGGAGCCAGGGTGAAGTCGCCATGGCCATGAGATCTTTTAAGACGGACGTTTCTGCAGAGACGTGGGAGCCACTGCCAAAGAATCCTCAGTTGGACTGAGGCGCTCGGTAGGTTGGGAACTAATTATTCTTGCTACAAACAAGGTGACAGGTTGGCCCTGCATCTGCCCTTCAGGCCCTGGGGATATAGAGAAGACCACAGGACCAAGGAAAGTTGAAAAATGGCACCTGAGCAGTTGTACGTTGGGGGCGATGCGCTCCTTGGGGAAGGAGCATTGAAAGAGGATGCCAGGAGGACTTGTGGGTGGCTCTGCTCCTTAATCTGGGTGCTGACTGTGCCTGTGTTGTATTTGTGAACAGTCATCAAAACATACATTGGGCGTGTGCTTTCCTGCACATGTGTAGCGCTCCCATGGAGCACTGGTCACCAGAGAAGTCAGCCCCAAGGCCAAGACAAAGGGGAGGCTTGGAAAGGCCTGGAGGAGCGCATCTGACTGCTCATGCAGGGGAGGCGGCAGGAACAGGGCGTGCGTGTGTGTGTGTGTGTGTGCGCGTGCGCACATATGTTGGGGACGATCACGGGGAATATGACACACACTAGGTTTTGAACATCAAATTTCTTCCTTTTTCCCTGATCCTGATTCTAATACTTAGGGATTGCCAAATTCACGTCCTATCCCTTTAGCATTTTGTCATGGAATGTAACTAAAATGTGGCCATGTAGGGATTGCTTTCCTCTGTTTTTGTTCCTTCATTTTCTAGATTGTGTCACTGTTGTGAGCTGAAGGATGGAGAAAGCAGGATTATGTGTGTGGGAATGGCCTTCCCTGTGCCCTGTGGGGCCTGCTGCCTGCAGGAGCTCCTGCCCCTGGCCCATGTCCTGGGCTGCAGGGTGACATATTACCAGGGACAACTCCAGGGAGCAAGGCATGGCATCTGAAATTTCTGAGGTAAGAGAACATGTCCCCATTCAGCCTCAAACTCCTAACATTTAGAAATTGGCTAGTAATTTTAGAATGCACTGCGTCCAAAATAAAAGTGGCGGGATGCAGCCCACGGAGATGCTGGGTGTTGGCAGAGGACTCCACGCTTGCCTCCTTGCGCTCACGTGGTTGGGCTGCGAATTCAGCTCTCCACTCTGGCGCATGAGGAGCTGGGCAGCTGCCAGTCTGTGCTAACAAGCAAAATCTGAGCACGACAAAAAAGCCAGCATCTCTTCCTAGCTCCCTCCGAGAAATGAGGTCACAGGAAAGACTGCTGGCCCAAATCTGGAGGGACAGACAGGCGGGCGCAGAGAATCACCACTCACTGGAGCAGAGACACTGCAGCCCGGAGCGAGTAGGAAACGGAAGCTTGGGCAAGGTGCTTCTGCTGCCCAGTGTGGGTGGTCCGCAAGATAAAAACTCCAGGACCACAGCGGTGTCCTGCGCAGGAGCCTGTCCAGGTTCTCACAGTGAACAGAGAAGAAAAATCCCTGGGCTTCCAGCAGCAGGAGGGTGAAAGAAATTACTTTAAAATGTTCCCTAGCACACTACTCTTTTTAATGGGGCCTGCCCTCAGGAGAAACTAATTAACTAACTGAGCCTAATCTCCTGGGTTTGTATTAAACCTAACCTACTGCAGGGGAAGAGAAATGCCCAACCCCAGTGCCTTTAGGTGTCCTCCCCCACCTGGGAGGAGGAGGGCAAAAAGTAATAACTCTGAGGAACACTTAGGACAGTCACAATCCCGGGAACACACACCAAAGTCACATAGCTTGCTAGGATGTTTCTGTAAAGAAATTTGTCCTTGCATAGGAACTGCGGCAAGAAAAGGCAGCATGCCAAAACAGCGAGAACCAGAAATGTCCCAGAGGAGCAGTAGGCAAAACACTGAGTGACTTTAACCCCAGTGAGCCTCAAGCAAGAAGTATGATGGGGGCCCCCTCCCACAGAGGGACAGGTACTCCGGGCAGTGGTCTCTCCTGGTGTGACTATGACAGCACAGTGGATCTTTGGAAGTTAGAAATCTTTTTCCATTAGAGACAACCTTCTTGTCCAAGCTTCCTTATACCCAAGGCATAAACCAGCATCCCCTCCTGCCTTCCACGCGGATGCAGAGACAGCATATGTAGACCAGGAGGTGGGTCTGGCTTCCCTGCCACTGGGAAGGAAGGAGCAGGAGTGACACAACAGAACTGTTTAGTGTTTCATTGTACTCCCACTCCCGTCTTTCCTTACCATACAGGGCCCCGGTATGCCTTATGCTGGAGAAATGGAGGCGTGAGGCAGTAAGAGGCCTCTCCATCTCCTTGGAGCTCGCTTGAGTAGAGCCGTTTGATCCTTTTGGCAAGATAAATGGCCCCCTGACTGAAGGGAGTGGCAGGTACGTGGACCCGAGCGATGGTAACACTGGCCCCTAGACACTAACTTGGAATTGTTGTCCAGGTCTTGGGAGATGTCATCCACCAGCTCGCTCTCGGAGGACTCGTGGGCCATGGCCTTGTAGAGCTTGCAGGCCACCAAGGCCTTGGCCATGCTCTCCTCCCCGCGCTGCCACAGGAAGACGGCCATTTTCTGGCGCTTCATCAGCACGGCCCACACCATGAGCTCGTGAAAGGGGTATTGGAACCGGCTCACGGCGGGGTCATCCACGTCGATGTCAATCTCTTCTTCCTTTTTCTTCTTTTTCTTTTTCTTCCCTTTGGCTGGAGGCTCATCATCCTGAGGGGAGAACACATTTCACCCCACAGTTCTTCCTAAATGTACAATAAAGGGTTCTGGCACCGCTGAGGAGAGGAAAACTTGCCCTCAGAGGTAATGAGGAGCTCTCTTATGAACCTCTTAAGCTTCCCCTCAGCCTATTAATCCTTTTGAAATGATGTACATGCTTATTCAACAACCAAACCACTTACAACCAAATGAACTCAAAAGGCATGGTACTGTTTGGGTACACTATAATCCTGGGTTAGCAGGGGTTTTTGTTTTTTTAAGAAGCATTTAATTGATGCAGCAAAACTAAAACAAAATGAAAGACCTCCCCAAAACTAAAGGTAAGTAACACCACAGGAGACGTAAAGGGCCTGGTCTTTGTCCTCAGGGAGCCTTCCAGTGTGGCAAAACACCAACACTTGTTTGACAGATGTAGCACTGCCAGACGTTAATAGGAAAAATGTAAAAGCGGATAGAGGAAAATGTTTCAGATTTCCCTCTAATGTCTTAAAAAAGCAAACATTCCTCGTTGGACATGCACTGTCTTTTCCTGGGCAGTGCAAAAGGAACAGGATCTGTAAGGAAGGCGGTCAGGACTAGCGGAGCTGGCAGTGAAGTCTGTGGGGCTTAGGCTATTCCAGGCCAAGGCTTAGACCCAGAGAACGACAGAAACAGATACAATCAGCCCTTTGTGTCTTTGGGGTCTGCTTTTCAGATTCAGCCAAGCTTGGATTGAAAATATAAAGAAGAAAACTGTATTTTTGTTGAATAATTTTTCTTGTCATTACTCCTAATGATATAGTAGAATCAGTGTTTCCATGGTATTTATACTGGATGAGGTATTATAAGTCATCTAGAGATTATTTAAAGTGCTCAGGGAGATGTGTACAGGTTTTAGGCAAGTATGACACTATTTATATAAGGGGCTTGAGTATCAGATTTGTTATCCTTGAAAGATTCCAGAACAAATCCTGAGTAGAAGCTGAGAGGTGATTGCATTTGCTATTTTGCAAATGGTTTTCTCACCAATTATCTACTTTTAATTTTTAAAAATTTTTGAGGGATTTTTTTTCTATTGTACTTCTGGGAACCAAAACCAGGGTCTGGCACATAGTGAGCAAGTGCTCTGTCACCAAGCTGTACCCTCAGCCCTATTGTCTGCTTCTGTTCTTACAACTGCACTGAGAGGTGAATTCCTCCCAGTCTCTCTGGTGGAGAAGTTGTGGCTCAGAGTCTGAATCACTCCTCAGTGTCCACCCAACCAGACAGGCTGGAGACCCTGAGCAGAACTCGGCTCCCCAATGCCCTTCACAAGTGCCTCACCAGTAACGCACGTGTTCTGTCAAAGCCAGCCGTGATAATATTCTTATGGAAATGGTAGCATCTTGATTTACATGTCTTCAGCCCAAGTTTTAGATTTTGTCACAGTAAAACTACAATCAGTAAGTTAGGGAGAGTTGGTCTGTGCTGTGGTTTAGACTTGTGGTGTCCCCCAAGAGCCTCCCGGACCTTGAAGGTGATTGGATCATGGGGCGCTGTATCCATCAGTGGATTAATCAGCTGGATCATGTGCTGTTTGTAGGTAGGGCTGAGTCAGAGGAGGCAGTCCCTGGGGGTGGACCAGAAGGGCAGACCTTCCTCCTGGGCTCCTCTCTTCTCTCTCGGCTTCTGGGCCACCATGCATGGTGTGATCTGCTCTCCTGCCAGCCCTTCTACCATGCTGTGTCTGTGTTCGAACCTACCAAAAATGACCTGAAACTTCTAATACTAGGACCAAATGAAGCTCTCCTTCTTTACACTGTGGATGTTGGGTATTTTATTTGAGCAATGAAGAAGTAGGTTAAAAATGGACATGACTGAATTTTAAAAAATAAACATGGTTTCATTTTCAAGAATGTGTAAAACGAGGTAAACATAGTCTAATGGCCAGAAAATGTTTTAAAACAGAAGTTCCACAAATCTGCCTTTCGATATCATATAATCTTACTAAAATATTAACTGTTACAAATTTTCTTAAAAGAATGGCCAAGGGGGCTGGCGAGATGGCTCAGTGGTCTAAAGCACCTACTTGGAACAAGCTTGACAAAGCA
>NDGM011136122.1:2930-14992 GCA_002564305.1 Octomys mimax | reverse complement strand
CCTTGCACTTGCCAGGCAAGCACTTATTCGACTGAGCCATCTCCCCAGCCCCTATACTTTGCCTTTTAAAATCCAGCAAACAGGTAGCAAAAAATCCTTAACATTGTGCTCAGAGTTTCAGACTCCAAAGCTCAGGTTTCCTCTGGCACTGTGAGTTTCTCTTTTTTAAACAAAAAATAATAGGTGGCGGATAGAAACGGTCAGGTTTTGTCTACGTGACTGGAAGCCCCTGTGCAGACAGAAAGTCGAGATAATAGGCGACAATTCTGAAGACCATGAGCCCCTTCAGAGCCCAACTCTGCCATTGACTAGAGTGTGACATGAACAAAGGATTTAAACTGTGCCTCAGTTTCCTCATTGTCTGAAGGGCATTATCGCCAACCTTATTTCAAAGGGTAGTTGAACGATTTAGTATTTGAAAATCATGAAAAGAAAGTATGGAACTGAGTAACTATTATAAAATTACTTTTATATGAGAGTGGATATAAAAAGAGAAAAGTCAAAGTGCCTTCTACTGTCCGTGGACAAAGTCTGAATCTTATTTCAGCCACATCACTCATTTAAGACCCGAGTAGGCTTTGATTTATGACCAAGGATGGACTATGGCACTCCCTCCCCACCCTATTTCTGCACAAATGTAGAGCTGTGTGGCCTCCCAGGAGAGCTGTCTGAATAGTATGATTTAAAAGCATAAGGTCATGACTGGAACTACCTATTTCCAAACAGCACATAAAATAAAGTACATCCTTAACTATATCTCATTAACGGAAAAGCACCTCAACAGGTCTGGCTTTCTGCTTTGTATTATTCACCTGGAAGAAAAAGATAACTGAATGCCATAGGTTTATCTCTTGAGTTTAAAATGTTACTCAGGTCCTCCATTATACTCTCAAACACCCTCTTTTCCTATGACAACCACATGGTTAACCAGGCAGCGCCTATGGGAAAAACAATAGCCAACACTTATTGCTCACCTATTATGCTGCAAACTTGCCTTGTGCATGTTGCAGACCCACACAGCAAGTGGAGGAAGGCACATTTGAGAAAACAGATTCATTAATAATGTGACCAAGGTCACACAGCTACTTAGGGAGAATAGCCTTTGAAACCAGGTCTTCTGCTGCCACAAGCAGCAAGGTGAACTAGTAGGAAAGAAGCACAGAAATAGGTGATAGTCTATTTCCTTACTTTCACTGCATCTGAAACAGATTTATTATATATTTACTACTAATTATAATATAGTATAACTTTAATATTTTATTATTACTAATATAGTGGTTCATCATAATTATAATAAAGACATAATAAAAATTTAAAATGGCATTAAAGTAGAATTTTAAATATTTTAAAATAAATATAAAAATTGTAGGATCCAGAAAAACCTTTTATGCATTATCTAAGCATAAAAGAGCCTCCGAGCGGTAGCTGCCAGGTAACCACTGGCAATGTAGCGCTGTTGAGCAGGTATGAACTCAGACCCAGGCTGCTCGGGGCTTGCTGTCCTTTGAATTGTGTTGGAGGATTGTCGCCTGACTTGCAATGCCCTGATCAGGAAAATAAATGGCTCCCTTCTGAATGCTTAATTAGGAGATGGTAATTTTGCTTCTGAGCCCGTGTAGATGCTAGGAGTAAATGCAAAGTTGGGCTGGGAATGAGAGCTGCAGTGGACCTGACCCAGTTTTGAGCCTATCCTAGCATGATTGATTACCCCAAAGCCACTGCGCCACACCAATGTCACCTTATAAAGACCTGGTCCCCATGTGCCACGTCCTGCTCCAGCTCTCTTTCATCTTTACTGACCCTTCATTTTTTGCCTCCTCTGTGCCTACCAGCTCGGCATTCTGATGGATTGGCTTCACTGGCTCATAACCCTCCCACTTTGTTCCTGAGTCTGAGGTCTGACTCCTACATCTTGGCACACTGCTTGTTTCTTTCTGCACTCCTGGTAACCAAGCTCTTTGGCTCAACCCCAGGACCCCCTCTTGTGATCCACTAAGCCAGCAGACCTGGAAAAACAGCTCGTCATGCCAATCTCTGCACCCCATGCCCACCCCTGGCTGCTGAGAGCTGTGCCCTGGATGTTACCTCACCAACCCCCGGTCCCTGGAGCACCTGTGGAATTCAACTGGACCTGCTCCAGCCCCTGAAGTCTCTCTGCCTTACTAATGCACACTGTGAATGGAGGTAAAAGTTCTATGAGTGAGAAACAGCAAGTTGCCAAGGCCGTTTGGGAGCATGTTGGCAGAGGCCACTGCCTTCTGGGCACAGAGTGTGTCCATCCTGGTCCATTGGCCATCACTGATTCCAGAGGCACAAGCTCTACCCCCAGGAGATCCCACAAGTTCCCCTAAAGGCCCTGCCAGGCTCCCAGGCTTCCTCTGTCTTAGGGACACCTTTTGGTCCTCCATGCTCGCCCTGACAATGGCTCCTAGTCTTCTCATGGCTGAAGCTGAAAAATCAATATGCAGTACCCAAGGGCAGTGAGGGGAGCCGTGCCCACAAAAGCCATGCCAATGTATGACAGTCCCTGGAGGGATGGAGAGGTGAGGGTCAATGTTGCATTTTCCCACCCCAGCAAGTACAAGTACAAGGGTCCTTCATGGCTTGGTCATGACTTGTCACTGGAGCATTTCCCTAACATGAAAACCACTTTCAGCTCACCGACGATTTGGTAGAGTGCCTTTGGGAATCATTTGTAGCCTGTGGTTGTTCTGGGCTGAACACTGTGCTGGGAATGGGCGCATACACCAGGTGTCTGTTTCATGACACTCATCAATGCATGGGGAGAGCCAATGAGCTAGCTCAGCAGACCAGGCACCTGCTTAAGCAAGCACAGGGACCAGGGTTGATCCTGGTCCATATGCTGTATGGGCCCCATCCCCAGGCACCCTGAGCAGGCTACCAAGACCAAATATGGTGGTGTATGCCTGTAATCACAGCACTGGGGAGACTGAAAAGAGGAGCATCACTATAAGTCTGAGCTGCGTAATGAGACCCTGTGCCAAATACTTCATTGGAAAACATACTTCATTGGAAAGTCTTGTGACCTTTTCAAGTAGAAGTGCTATCCAAGAAAATACAGGTGCAAAGCAAGCATCTAAACAGAGATGGACCCGCTCTAGGAATGCAGAGCAGGCTTTGTGGAGATATGGATATTTTGCGTGTCACTTGAAGGATGAACAGGAGGAGGAGAGGTGCAAGTAACTGGGAAGAGTGGAGACATTCCCACCACTTGGGATAGCACAAGAGAAGGGCCTGAGATAGCAGAGAAATGGATAAGGCTGAAGGGGTAGGCAACAGCTAAATGACATGCAGCATCTTTCAAGTCATGGAACAGCTTTCATGTTTAACTGAATGATATTAGGAAGTCATTGCAGAGTTTTGGTGCAGAGAATGTCATAGCCAGAAAAACTGTTCTGGTGGAATACTAATGGCAGCTGGATTAGGTACGTGGGAGAGAGGAGATAAGTGTGCACAGTGGATGTGGTGGTGAGGAAGACTGTGGTTCACCCAACACTAGCCCCGTTGCCTTCTATATTTTCCCTCAGGGCAAAGGAGAAGCTTAGAATCCACATTTCCCCACAGAATTCCACTTAGACTTCGTTCATGAGAGGCCCTTGTACCAGATATGGCAGGTAGAGAGGACATGTCATTTTTTTTTCCAGCAGTTGAAGTGAGCAGATTATGGCTTACCGAGCTTGCAGACAAGCTCCTAAAAGTCAGCCTATGCAAGCACTCAAGCCCTAGGCCTTCTGGTGTCCTGAAAGGCAGCAGCAGGTGTCCCTAACCCCAATGACCCCAGCCTCACCAAAGGTTATGCATGACTTCAATCCCCTCTGTTAAAGCCCTCCTACTTGAAATACTAGAGTGATCTTTGTTCTCCTTACTAAACTCTGGTTGTTAAAATACCAATGAGAAAGGACAAGAGCAAAACAGGAGGAATCATAATGCAGATTTCAAGTTATATTTCAAAGCTATAATGATATTGGCACAAAAATGGATACATGGATTGAAGGAATAGAATAGAAGATGCAGAAAAGAAAAACCCAGGCACATTCAGCCCTCTGATATTTGACAATATGCAATTATGCATATCATACAATATTCAACAGTGACAGCTATGCCCAAAACATACACTAGAGGAAATATAGCCTCTTTATCAATGGGGCTATCCATATACAGAAGGTTGAATGTAGACAAATATCTCTTACCACATACTAAAACAAAATTAAAATGGATCAAAGATCTAAATATTAAAACAGAAACAATCTACTGGAACATAAAATAGATAAAATTCTTGAAGACATGGGCATAGGCAAAGACTTTCTGAACAGAATGACAACTGCCCAATAAATATCAACAAATAGGTTATATTACATTAAAAAGCTTCTGCAAAAACAACCAAAGAATGAAGAGACAACCTACAGAATGGGAAAATATTTGCTGCTAGTCCAAGGACAAAGGACTAATATCTAGAATAAATGAAGAACTCAAAAGAAATTAGACCTCAAAAATATAAAACCCAATTTTAAAAATGGACAACTGAAATAAATACATACTTCTTAGACATATAAATGGCCAATAAGTGCAAGGGAAAAAATGTTCAACATCTCTGACTATTGAAAAAATGAAAATTAAAACAACAATGGTATTCCCTTCTTATTTGTTGATGGCTAGTGTCAAGAAATCAAATAATAACAGCTAGCAAGATTGCAGAGAAGAAAGAACACTTCTGCATCCTTGGTGAGGGAGCAAACTATGTAGTGCAACCACTATGAAAGTCAGTATTTTTCGAGCTCATAGCTAAGCCTTCCCCTGTCCAAATCTTCTTAAAAGGATCTATTAGGGCAATGACCTAACTAGGGTCAGAGTATGTTATGCTTGGGTCTAGTTGTTCCCCAGGCTGTCATGCAGTCATGGGGCAGACTTCTAGAAGTTATGAATAATTCATGATCCAATGCTGGGATTATGGGTGTGAGGGCTGCTGGGATTATGGGTGTGAGCACTGCACCTGCCCTGGGGCAGACAGCCTGGATGCAGTATAAGAAAGGGAGAGAGCCCTCTGCCACTGCTGCCCTTGGTCCTGCCTTTTTGTTCTTGCTGTTTCGCTGTTTTCTGCTGCCATGAACGGATGCTTTTTGCCATGCCACCATGCCTTCTGCCATGCCACCATGCCTTCAAGCCAGCCAAGTATAGACTGAAACCTCCAAAAACTGTGAGCTAAGTAATCCTTTCCTTCCTTAATTCTGGGTGTCAGGTATGTTGTCCCCAGCAATGACAGAAAAGTGACCAAAACAGAGTGAAAGCTGAGAGACTGGGAATGGTCAGGAGACACAGATCGTGGGACACTAAGGAGGAAAACCAGGATATAATCCACAGGACAACACTAGGTTCCAACACCCAAGAGAGGAATTTCAGTATGGAGCCATGAAAAGAGAAGATCACACTACTTCTCCCAGGATGGGGCAGAATCAGAGCCAGAGCCCATTGGTCATCTATAAAGTGACTCTGTGCATGCCTAGAGGAGCTGGATGTTGAATTGACCACCCCACTAGCACCAAAGACTTACGGCTAATTGGAGGCTGGAGTAATGACAGCCTGGGTGGCTCAGAACAGAACAGACAATGTTCTGCTGCCAGTCTTCCTGTCCAGTGGCCTTTTGATGATAGGAAGATCAGTCTCACTCATAGACCAAGGCTACTTCTTGGAGTGACTTCTAAGTGTGTTACTACAGAAGCACAACCATAAGTACACTTTGAATGCGCCACAGAAGACAGCATAAAATAGCTGTGAGCTTACTTCAGCTCTCTTAAGTGAGCTCTTCTCTGACAGAAATTTGATCCACAGACTGTAACCTTGCTGTGGACAGAGTTCATTGCTAAATTTCCAAAGCCCACCAAAGAGCATCATGTAACAGCTGAGAATTGACTTGTGGAGTCCAAGACTTTAGACAACATCAGCCAGAGGGCTCATGGCAACCTTTATCCATGTGTCTGTCTGTGGGGAAACACGCAGAATCCCAACCTCAAACATCAGAACACCACCCCACAACCAGAATGAGAAGCTGCATCTGTGTATTTATAACATGCAGCAAAGAATTAGGAAGACTAAATACTGATTGGCTTCATACCTGCCCATAAGAAAGTGCACCAAATATACATTCTCTTCCCGGGCCACCTCCAATGCCCACCCCAGAAGGCGACCTCTCTGTCCCATCCCACTATATGCATCATATCTTCTTTGTCCTCCTCCTACTTCAGAACCCAACAGGATCCCACAGCTCTCTTTCCTCATGTTCTGATCCTTCAGAAATGTGGTCAGAGGCAAGCAAAGCAAAGTATCAGCTGCATTCTGGCCGAGTCCAAGTGGTGCCTCTCTGCGGAACTTCTTCCTTCAACCCCAATGCCAGGGCAGCAGGCAGAGCTACAGAGGCAGAAGAGCCAGGGGACAAGTGACGCTTTGTCTAAAGAGGGAGAGTCACTTCCTAGAAAGCACCCAGCTGCAGTTTGTCTGGGATAAGAAGAGAGGTGAGCCCCGTTAATTCCCTCTCTAAGCAGATTTCTATAATTATTAGAACCTAGAAATACAGATGTTGAAGGCCACGGGCAGAAGGAGTTAGTTAAGTTTGTCAACTGCAGATGGAAGGGCTGAACATTTTCTGAAATTGAAATGAAAAGCCCTTGGATCATATACTAAAGAGATACTAAGGCATGTGGCAGAGTATGGAAGGGGGAAACGCTGATGAAAAGGAGACCCGAACAAGCCATCTCCTTTAATCACAGCACCGCAAAGACGGCTATAGCCAATCTAGCGTCCATTCTCTGCCACCAGTTTAGTGAAAACAAACACACAGGTACGTTGTTCGAGAGCCTCAGCTTGCCAACTGTATTTCTGACTCCTCTGTAGTATGACTGGATAAAAAAAAAATTGCAAGCATAAGTCCCTGGGTAGACCTTAGAGGAAAAGCTGCTTAAAGGGACTTTGCTCAGATGGAAGGCCCCCTGCCCCCCTTTTATCCTTCCCTGAGAGTCACAGCAGCCATCTTGTCACCATGAGGCAATCTTGACGATGGAAACCAGAGGAAAGTGGAACAGAAAATATAAATCTGTGCCACTGCTGACCCTACTGCTACTACAAGTTACCTCTAGACTCCTTCCCTTCTGACTACTTGTATGTGATCAAAGAAGCAATTCCTTATGTGTTCAAGCTACTGTAGCCGGTGCAGGAGCTGGGTGTCAGCTCAAATACAGCTCTCAGCGGCTATGTGTAGCCTGGATTTTCATCAGTTTCTTTATGAGTGGAAAGTATAGGTTAATATCAGAACTAAAATTTGTGGGTAATTATCACACACCGATTCATGCTTTCAGGGTTAAAAACAGCCTCGAACACTAGTTCTAAGTACAACTTCAGTCTTCCTTCACTCATCTTCTGTCGCCTTTGTAAAGTAGCAGTCTAGAGAATCAATCGATAGCTCCCTACCACAAGGGCGCCACCTGACAATTGATTCTAGGACCTTCTGATGCCATAGCAGGGCGGAGAGAGAAGCAGCTGTTTAGCACATTTTTATTCTTATCTGAGTGTACTCCACATTATGTAACTTGTTTCTTTTTGAAGCTATTTCCAAGGGTTCATCAGCCATGACAAAGAAAATAAGGTGAAAAGGTGCCTTGGCACAGCCTTTCTACTGACCAGATCATATAGGAGAAGCCAAAAAAGAGCAGGCGTGATGTGTGGTATGCTTCAGGTTTACCACCTTTTCACTCTCCTTTCCTGGTGTCATCCCAGATCAGCATCCACAGAAACAGGGAGGGGCCAGGAACCCTATAGCAATCTTAGGCCTAGCTCTCCCCCAGTTGTCCTCTACACATGAAGGACTCTGGGAACACCGAGGACACATTAAGTCCAGGCTAGCCTGCATGAGTAGTTTGCAAGCATCACATAAATACAAAACCATAATGATTGCAGCAGGCATACAATTAATTTCCTATGCTTAATAATACCTGCTTTTTAGTGCTATGTGAAAACTAGTAAGTGAAAAGATCTTGAGTGGTACTGCATAAATATAAAATGTGATGCATGTGTGTGAGTTTAGGACCACAAAGGCACATTAATAGGTAATCTACAGGAAGACAAAATTATTTTGCAAATTAAAAGGAGACATTTGAGCCTCTGCTGCTGATGTGCTGACTGTGCAACTGGGAACCCTACCCTTCTATTTTGGGATTCTAAATCCAGTACCTTCAGCAAATAACATCATCAATATTCTAAAGTCACATTTGGCTTCTGGTGAGCAGTGGTAGGGTTTCCCTCCCTCCTAAGTTCCTTCCCTCTGAGGCACCTTTCTTGCTGTGGTGTTCCTATCGCATTAACCCTTGTCCCGAGAGAACCTGTGCTTGCCAAGAGAAGGAATTCCTATTACCTCACCCCAGGCTTTGATTGTAACATCGATCTAGAACTGTTCTAGAATTTTTAGGGACACTGCTTAGTAGGGTATAGCTCCTATGGGATGTAAAGCCACATAGAATGGCATACATTTTTTCTCACTGCTCAAATTGGACAATGGTTAAGAAAGGTATCTGGGGTTGGAGTGTGGTGTAGGGGCAGAGAACTTGCCTAGTACACTCAACCTGCCAGGCCCACCCAATAGGATGTTTTCATGGAGCTACACTCTGTACAGCACTGGGCCCTTTAAGGCCATCAGGTACAGCTGGTTTAGGTCAGACTTTGGGTCCCAAACACTTAAGAGTCACCTTTCTGGGGCGCAGAGGGATTTGCAGAGCCCTGAAGAGCCAGAACTGTAACCCTCTCCTGAGAGTTCTGTTGCTGTTAGAAATGAAGCTCTCACAAGCAAGCAGGACAAGACCTTCCAAAGCCACAGGGGACCACAGTGAGCATGGGGCTTAGAACTCGGGTGGAGGGGAAAGTTGGGCTAAATATTTCCTCTCATTACTCTCTAGTTGTCATGCTGCTACTTAACTAAAGAAAAGCAAGGGAAGCAGCTGCCCTTCACCTCCGAAAAGGAGCAAGATTGGTGTCTTTAATTAGGAGAAAAGCATCCCCAAATTACTTAATTATAGGTTTAGAAGGCCTTTGTGTGTGTGTGGGGGGGGGGGTATCTTCCTGGCTTTCAGCAGGGCAACACAAAGCCTTCCTAAAAAGCTGAGACCAGATCTATTTTTAAACATATCCAGTGAGGGCAACTCGGCTCCTTTTCTTTTGTCAGACTCGGAAGTTTTTCCTGTTCTGAGCTGGCTGCAGGTGAACTTTCCTTCTTCAGTAATCCTGCACATTACAGAGTTTGGCTTGGTTTCTGCACAGATGACTGTGAAGAGTCCAGCACCTTCAGCCTTTTCTAAGCTTCACTTCCACCTGCCTATTGGTATAAAACTGTAACCATTAATTGGGATGCTTGGCTTTAAGTCAATAAATATGGAGGTAGATGCCAATGACTGACGCAAGCAAGGATGTGGTGAAGGACGGCTGCCTGTCTGGAGCCGCACCTTTTCCATTCTCTGCCTCCACTCCCATAACATCTCTCCCCACCGCACCTCTCTTCCAAGAGTAGCCACAGCAAATATGTGCGCTCGCTTTTCCGCGTGAGACAGAAAAGCACCCCAAGAGCAGCGAATTAATATGTAGTCTTCATGCCCCATGGTCACATCAAAGGGTAGCAGTAAAGGGCACAGACTCTGGAGCTGGCTGCTCATACTTCAGTCCCGGCTCTAGGGATCTTTGACACATTCTGCCGTCCCACTATGAAAGCGGTTTCTCATGTGCACAACGCAGATAATGGTGGTATTTGTCATATCGGACTGCAGAAAGGAGCAATAAGCTAATAATGCATGACAAGCTCTTAGTTTGGGGTTAGGTACTGTGATCCAAAATGCCAGGTTAGCTGCCTACCTCGGAGCAAAGAGGCATTCAGAGGCAGGGAACTAGGCCTGGTAGCAAGCAGGCAAAAGCTTGATAAACCAACCAGCAGAAGAAGTAGGACTCAAGCTGAAAGGGTGTGGCTGATGACCAAAGGAAAAAGACAAGGCAGAGGGCTGGGGAGATGGCTTATGGAATAAGCGCTTCCCTGGCAAGCGAAAGGACCTGAGTTCAATCCCCGGTAAGACTAGGCAGAAGCAGGAAATAGAACAGAACTATAGGGAAAGGACAAAAGCAGACATTCAATGGGGAAAGGGCAGAGGGGATAACATAAGGGAAAGGCAGAGAAAGAAAGTAAAAGGGGGCTCAGAAGAGGAAAGGAGGAAAAGGAAAACCAAGAACAACACAGGATATAACATTTTAGTTTAAAAAGATCTTATTTGCAGCTTGAGCTGGGTATCAGGAATGTAGAGAGAGAGAATAGAGCGCACAAGAATTCTGCCTACAGAAACAGGAGACCTTGGGGCAGAGGGAGAGGGGAGGGGAGGAGAAAACAGTGGTACTGCAAAAGGACTCCGGTGGCAGGAAGCTCTACATCTTTAAGTTAAGGCAAGTTTATACACTTGCTTAACTTGCCCTTGCCCTTCAAGGTCCCTGCCCAGAATCTCCTGTATAAATCGCTTTACCGACTGCCCTGACCCTTAGTCACTAAGGTCAGATGTCTGCCTGTGTCTCCTCTCTCTTCCCAAAGCCAAGATGCAGTGGTCTGATCTTTATTTCATTTCACTGAATATTCTAGACATCAGTGAAATTCACAAGTGAAATTTGGCTCCGAAGTCCGTATTTACACCCCACCCGAAACATCAAGAAACTTGCAGAGACCTGCTATTTTAATTATTAAAATATTTATTTTAACAACGCCCTGTCATCTACCACATTTTGATCTTAAAAGCATAAGAGGGTGAAAAAAGGTATATTACTACAGAAATACAATGTGCTAGGGGTCCAATTTGCCTTCCTTAGTTAAAAAAAAAAAATTGAACTGGAGACAGAAAAAAATCAGACTAAGGTTTTAAAATAAAATCATTTTTGTAAAAAAAAAAAAATGCTTTCTCAGTATTATTACTATTAAGTTGTCTGTTTGGGACAAACTACGGTCCCTAATTTGAAGTCGGGAAACTCTAATGGGTCCTCATAAAGGGTTCACGGAATCGAACCGGCCCCAGCGGTTCTGAAGCGGGGGTGAGCCTGGGCCGCGGCCGCTGCGCGAGTCACGAAGCCAGAAGCAGTGTGTGTCGCCGCCGGGGACTCAGGAGACTGCAGCAGGCGAGCGGCTCCAGGAGGCGGGAGGAGACGCGACGCCTGCAGCCACGTGACCCCCCCCTTCCCCGGCCGCCGCCTCCCGCGACCCAGATCCGGCCCCGGAACCCGCACCCAGCGGGGTTGGGGCGGGGAGGGGGAGGGGGAGGGGGAGGGCGGGGGACACGTAGCGGCCGCCCCTGTCCCCGCTGCGCTCCTGAGCGTGTACGCGGGCGTCCTTCTCCCTAGGCTCACGTGCAATGGCAGTAATTAATGCTTCCGAGAGCACCCGGAGAGAATGTAAATATTTTTAGTGCGAGGAAAGCCTGGCTTCCCTACGTCTATCTGGCGCTACAGTCTGTGTCCTCTGTCCCACCCAGAGCAGACCCGGGTAGCGCCAGGAGACCCGGAGTCCCACGGGATGCACCGTTCCCCCGCCGCCCCGCCCCGCCCAGCGCCGCTGCGGCCCAGCGCGCACTTCCCGAGTCCTCCCGGGAACTGTCCCCAGCAGTGAGTCACGCTCCCGGGTGGCGCCGGGGCAGAGCGGCCGGGCCGGTGCCGGTCTGTGCGTCCCCGCGCCGGGCGCCGCGGTGCAGGGCAAGCGAGCGCGCGCGCGCACGGTCTCCCCGCGCAGTGATGTGGCAGCAGCGCAGGTCGGATCACGTTGCTGGCCCTGTGCTGGTACCCGCTGGAGACAGGATTGGGGGGGAGGCTGTGGAGATGCTGGCGGTAGTAAACGTGGGCTCGGCACACTCCCGGCGTGGCTTATCGCACGGGGCCGGGGGTGGGGACCGGAACCAACGCGGAGTCACCCGAGGCGCCTTGGGGCGCGGAGCTGAGCGGGCGGGCGAGCGGGGCGTGCGGCGCTGCCTCTCCCCCGCGGCTCCTCTCGG
>NDGM011136110.1:0-11990 GCA_002564305.1 Octomys mimax | reverse complement strand
GATATCATTAGAAAAGGAGCCAGGCGTATGCATACCTGTGAGCCCAGCAGCTAGGAAGCTGAGGCAGGAGGGTGGATTGTGGTGAGCTAGAGGCCAGCTTGGGCTATGAAATGAGTATAAAACCAGCCTGAAGTACAAGCACAACCCTGTCCAAAAAAAAAAGAGAGAAAAAGAAAAGGCAAAAAAATATTAGTGTAAGATACTCAGGATACATGACCAATATTAGAAGTTGTTGACCATTAAAGTATTTTCTTATTTTATGTGCAGCAGTAGATACGTGTAGTTTTTGCTAATTTTAATACTGAGAACTTATATGGAATTTGAATTTTTTTCTTTCTCTTCCCAGTAGTGGAGATTGAACCCAGAGCCTTCTTATTGAGTTATAACCCCAAACTTGTTTTAAATTATTTTTTAACTTTAGACACGGTCTCACTAAGTCCCTAAGTTTCCCGGGATGGGCTTCAGCTCGTGGCTGTGTAGTCCTCCTGCCTCAGCCTCCCAGACTCTTGGGATTATAGGCATGTGCTATCATACCCAGCTATGTATACTTTTAAAAAGTAAAAAATTCAGGACTGTTGAACTAATTCAAAGTACTACTTGACGTTGTAACATAGAGCAGTGGCAGTCAGAAAGCAAAGCAGTTATCAGATGCAGATCGGTTGTGTCTCCTCATAACTCCAGCTGTAACGACGTGTTGTCGTGCGTGTACAGAACACTCCATTTCCCCAGTTAGTCACCGTGTTGCTCACGTAGTGCCAGGAGAGTGCTCGTGCTGACTCACGAGGCAGCATTTGTTCTGCAGCCTTCCACGATGGCACTGAGGTCCAGTTGGATTGAACTGTGTGGGCGGCCTTCCTTCTCTGGACCCTGTTCAAAGAGAAAAAGATATCATTGCAATAAGTTTTTACTATAAAATAAGGCAAATGTCTGATCTCAGAGGCTAACTAGATTCTAATACTGCCATTCTTAGAGATGAATAAGCCAGGAGCAAATGTACAGATTATTATACTCAGATTAAAAAGCTGAAATAGAGTGCATAGATCAAGCTTCAAATACTTCATTCTAATCTGCATGCATCTTGTTACACATGGATAAACAGAAGATTAATATTTGTATAAATGATGTTTGAGGTGAATCCTAAAAGTGGATGGGTATGAAACAAACCTAAAAAAAGTATTCTATAGCATATATGGGCCACTTACCAAGATTTGAGGTGGAAAAGACATAAGGTCACTTCTCTATTCAAGTACGCAACGTAATGCCTAAAAACATGAGGAAAGAGATCTGTGACTATTTACTTTCCCTATTTTTTCTATTAAAATTTGATATCTACTCAATGAATTTGCATACAACATTTTCCCCTACTTCCTAGGTGAATATTGGATTGATCCTAACCAAGGTTGTTCGGGAGATTCCTTCAAAGTGTACTGCAATTTCACATCTGGTGGTGAGACTTGCATTTATCCAGACAAAAGATCTGAGGGAGTAAGTACCCGCCGGCATTGGTGGTGGCCGCTTTCGGGTCCTGCCGTGTTTCTGCAGTACTGAGCTACGCAGGAAAGTTGCGCTGTCATGTTTTCATTTATCTGCTTTTCTCACAGAGTAATTAGAACGTCCATTTGCATAAACATGAATAAGGCATCAAAGTGATACTGAGAGTTAGCAAATGCTTCTCCCCTTTATTTTCCTGCCCTGTATATTCTTTAGGCACCTGCTTGCTCTCGCAAATTCTACCATCTTCTCTGACTCAGCACAGCTGGCTTTCAAGCTTGAGTTCCTGGATAGTAGTCTTCTGCCCAATTACCACCCGATGGAACTCACAGCTGCCAAGATGCTTAAAACAAAAAATTTGATAAAAATTTAGTCTTTTATGTAAAAATATGTAGAGTATTTTAAAATGTTTTAAATATGTAATTTCAAACAAATTAATGATTTTCACTTAATAACATCACTATTGCTTACATTTTCTTTAAATTCAATGCAAATTTTTAAATACGGGAAGATTTAATTAACACAATAACATGAAGGACATTTTGTCTTATTTTATGCCACTTTAGTAAATGGCATGACTACGAGGGGCACAGACTCAGTAAGACAAAGCAAGTAATATGTGTGTATTTTTTTATTTTTCTAAAAAAAGTTGAGAGTCTGATTTAACAGCAGAGCATAGGTGCAGGAAACAAGAAGCTTGCGTTGCCCAACCTCGCCTGACCTGTGGCGATAATGCTGAGCCGTCAACCCTGGGAAAGGTGGAACAGTGGCAGATACCTTCTCTAATGCTGGTTGTTTAAAATCCCCTTGGTGAAGCTTATAAATTCATTCTATTGGCTAATCGTGGCAAAAAAAATCCATATACAGACATCTCCAAATGATTCTGAATTTTCTTCCTGCCAATGGCTTTTCCAAAGTGGCCCACCCTTGGCCCTGCCTCAGCAGTGTCAGGGTGTCCCGACTACACGGTGCCAGTGCTCCCGTGCTGGTGGTGCCATAGAACCCATGGTACCCCCGCAGCCCAGGAACGGCGTCGCCACGTAGCTCCCTGATCTTTTCAGGAGGGACAGAGATTGGGAAGGAAATGGCTCAGTCCGCGTTTCCTGACGCTGGCTGTTCTCTGTCAGAGTTCGCCCTTCCTTTCAGCTGTACAGCACCAAGAAGACAGTGTCTGAAAGCTGGTGGGCTTCTGCGTCTTGCTAAGTTCACTGATAGAGTCATAATTTTCCTGTTCCTTTACAACAGGTGAGAATTTCATCATGGCCAAAAGAGAAACCAGGAAGTTGGTTTAGTGAATTTAAAAGAGGAAAACTGGTATGTTATTACCTCAGAATGAAATGATAATCTTAATGTGCATGGAGGAAGTGCCACTTATGGTTTCTCAGTCCTGACTGAAAACCTGGGTTACACTAAGAAGGATTGTGCGTGCCTTTTGGGTCCCTCCCTGTGACATGTCATACCACTGTGGTGTGTTAAAGCAGCCCACAGTATTTTGTCAGAGCCAGTGGTTCTGTACTAAATGTAATTTAAAACTTTACCAAAGAGTAAGTTCATTAAATCCTTGATATTGTCATGAAATGGATTATGCTAAAATATATCAGGGATAAAGAACAAAATATCCATCCATTTTCTCTGACTATTTCTATTGAATGCTTGAAAATTAGTTTGGTTTTGGTCTCTTTTTCTATAAGACTTTTTGTGCTGTGCAGTTTTGTGCTGTGTTTTATTTTTTTGATTGTTAACCTTTGGGAATATAGCAAAATGACTACCTTTTACTTGGGCTACAATGCAAATTTACTTAAATAGTTGCATAAAGTTACCACTTGAGTTTAATAATTTTTAAAGCTATTTTAAGATGAAATACCAAGACTGAATTCATATTGTAATCCATTCAAAATCTGTATGGATATTTGAATTACTTGTAATTAGTAATTATTCCATTTAAAGTCTATGTAATAATTATTCAACTACTCAAGTTTTTTAGAAAATCTGTTATTTCACATTGATAATTTATACACTTATTCCTGTACAAACCCATCTGCATTGATTTTTAATGAAGTTTTCTATTTGATTTAACTATCTAATCAGTCTTCAAGGCATGCATCAAATATTCATATTATGTTTTTATTTGTCTATGAGCTAAAGAAATATACAGATTAAGCTATGTGTTTACATGTGTTGAGTTTGAGTGATTTCATTTTCTTTACAGCTTATTTCTCAAATAGAATTTTTTAACCTCTTCTAGTCAGCAAAGAATAAGGAAAATGATGTAAAAGAGGAAAGTCACAGATAGACACCTTCCGTTGACAATCTGAGGAGAAAAAGTAATAAAAACAGTAATTTTTAAACTGTAGATATGTGTAGTTCACCTATGTTAAGATAACTATACCCAATAAATGAGCTGTGAAAATGATACAGGACAGGCCCTAATAATTTACCGTAAGGACTTCTCCTGCTAAACATACAAAACTATTGACTCAAGGAGCTTTGATTCGTGTTGTCTTGGCCATTGCATCAGGTGCTGGTGGCAAATCGTGAATTCCCACATCATCTCCGAGAGACAAAGGCACGTCCATGTTGAATATTAGAGGACTCCAACTAGACCCTTCACACAACCATTGCCTGTAAATAATACATACAAGAATGTGCCTGAAGATTTGGACAAAATAAATACATTAGGCAAGGTGTGAGAAGAGCCAGCATACCAAACACCGTAAACCATGTAGCCTTAACATTGCACTGAGACCCTTCCATTTCATTGATTCATTATCACATTTTTTACAAAAGAAAAGTGTGATGGAACATTTTTTGGAGTCAGAAGCACTGTTTTCTTGCGGTTTGCTGGTTAGGAACCTGAAGCCAAGAGATAAAGCGATTGTTGTCACAGCTGGCAGTGGTTACAGTAGCAAGGGGCCCCTGGTGGTGTTCTGGGTTTCCAGAACCCTTCTGTATGTCCCCCAACCCCATCTTTTCCCTGGGTTGAAGTAGGTCTGTGGACTCACGCATGTGTAGCTTGCTGTCAAAAGTGGTTGATTCTTTATAAGAGGGAAAGAGCCTTCATGTGCCTTTGCATTCTTTTATTCCAGCTTTCATATGTCGATGTTGAGGGAAATTCCATTAACATGGTGCAAATGACATTCCTAAAACTTCTGACGGCTTCTGCTCGGCAAAATTTCACCTACAACTGTCATCAGTCCGTGGCCTGGTATGACATGTCATCGGGAAATTACGACAAAGCACTTCGTTTCTTAGGATCAAATGATGAGGAGATGTCGCACGATAACAACCCTTACATCAAAGCCCTGTATGACGGCTGCGCGGTGAGTCTGACCTCTGCTGCCTGCCTCCTCAGAGGCGAGAGGCGGGGGAGAAAGCCTGTTGGTGCCCAGCCGGGGTCTTCTCATGAGCGATGATACAGGCCACTGACTTCTGGAGACACTGAACACACACACACACACACACACACACACACACGGTGAAACATACAGGCACATTTTTAAAGCCATGATATTGTACTTCTCACGTTTGAATATTATTACACCGTTACATGAAATAGTATCTTCAATTATTTTTGAAATTTAAAAAATGTGATGTTATTTGTTTCCTTAGTCTGTGATCATACAGTGACACAAAGGAATCACGGTTGTGCCATTCATTTCGTAGATAAGTTTCATACCTTCATTTTGCTTCTAAGGAGCTTCTTCATTAACACTGTCAGAGTAGCTTGGGAGCTAGTATAGCTTTGTTTTCTTTATCCTGTAGAACTATTTTTGACACAATGGGAATTCGACATAGTACCTAATTGCTTCAGCTGAGTACTAATGACTGAAGAGAGCTCCAAATTATAAATGAATTTACAACTCCAACAAAATGAGTGTGGTACACAAGAATAAGTATGGAAAGTAACATCATGAAGTAGAACTTGGAAAAAATATTCTCAGTGGTAGAAATTGTTAAAATATAAAATTAATATGTTTTGATTTTAGAACTTCTGCATTGTAATTTTATATTACAATTTTTCATAAGAGGATCTAACTTTATTTTGATTCTAATGGCAAGAATCTTCGATGAGCTCAATACCAAATCAATTTTCATATTAAATTATTAATGAACTACTTACATTTATCAAGATTCTACTCCATTATGCTTTCCTATATGTGTTAGAGTGTTGGAGTAATCACAGCTAAATGTCAAGTGTAATTGTCAGTCCTGAAATTTTACAATGCATGACACTGATGACAAATGAATGCAGAACCTCTGTCAAACACGGTTCTCTACTTTCAGTCACCACCTTGACTCAGAAGCACAAAAACATGAACAATGTTATGAAAAATATTACCCAATCGTGTAATTTTTCACTTCTGTTTAATTTTACAGTCCAGAAAAGGTTACGACAAGACTGTGCTAGAAATCAATACACCGAAAATTGATCAAGTACCTATTGTTGATGTAATGATCAATGACTTTGGTGATCAGAATCAGAAATGTGGATTTGAAGTTGGCCCAGTTTGTTTCCTTGGCTAAAATTAGGAGAAAGGACTTGTGAAGTCAGCAGAGCCTACACTCTGATGCTGCCAGCCCATCTTATGCCACACGCCAGCTTTAAATCCGGGTGGTGTGGGACACATCTCAGTCCGTGTACTTCTCCTGTAGGAAACCCTGCTGCCGGCGAGGGGCAGCATCGCTGACAGCAGCTACAGCCGTCAGTGCTGAGGCGGCTCGCTGGGGTGGAGGCAGACCGACACTTGAGTCCTGACCCTCGGCTTTCTGATTGGATGTCTCTGGTGCTGTAGAGAAAAGGAGAGAAAAGTATATAGGCATAAAAATATGGTGCTCACCCTCATCCGTCAAGGATACACTAAAAAGTGTGTTTCATAAATTGTAATTATTTTATGTACAGTTCTGCACTCTCCTCTGTGTGTCCATCTCCACAACTTGCACGTCTCTGAATCCCATTTGACTCTTAACTTTATGACGATTATGGAACAATGATGGCAATAAATATATGTATTTTAAAAATAAAGTGGTACTTTCTGATGATTCTCATTCCCTTTCTTTGATTAATAATAAAATACCTTTGTATATATTAATGTTGAGGAGTTCGATTATTTGATGTCTCTAGCAGATTTAGACAAGACCTGAACTTTTGGGAGCATGCTTCAGTGTCCCTGTAGGCAGTAACTTTGGTGGCTTTCAGCCAAAACAGCATGTGCTTTGACGTTTTCTCCGCGCTATACCTCAGTGTTTTCTTTTCAGAGTCCAAGATTCCGCAAGACACTTGTATATGAGGAAAAAAACACGTCTATATTTTTGGACAGGGAAATATGTACGAGAAATTGTTTTAAAAACTAATGCACCCTTGATGCATTTTTGTACCTATGTACCTATTTTCTATCCTTTTGTTACCAGTGTGCTTCAGTAATGCAGGTTAACAGTAAAGGTGGATACAAAGCAACTATTTATGAATTTGTGCAATGTTCAATTTTTAATCAACTTCCTGAATAGATTCCAACTTGAATCTTATAGTAGTTTCAAATACGATTGTACCTGCCAAAAAATACTATTTCTTTCTTTTGAAGATAATTTCACTCATCATTTGACCGATAAAATAGCTAAGTAACCTAAGAGTGGACTGCTTTAGAAACATACTATTAAAGACAAGTGAATTTTTTTCTGTTAGGTATTTGTGTCAGAGAGCTTAAAATAGCAGTAAAATTTAAAACTACAAAATGAATTTTGTATCTATTTTAAATAATATATGTAAGACTTGAAGATAAATGTTTTATTATTTCTTATATGAAATGTTAAATTAATTGGTACCAGATTCCACTGGAGCATTTCCAAATGATAATTTATCACAAAGGAGCATACTTGTAATACTGCAAATAAAGCGTGATCATTTGTTATTCAGAACTCCTTTTATTTTTCAGATGTGTAAATGTCCTTGCAGAAAAGGACATGCGAGTCGGATAAATAAACTTAAATCTTGTCTACCTGGATTGGTCACGTTCTTTCTTAGTTTCCACGTCACTTTCTTTCCCAAATAAGCTTTTGATTTTCTCTCGACCATCCGGATTAGAATACTCTTGCACTTTTAAATAATCTTAAACTTCACAAATGAGTTGAGTTCCCTGTGTGTAAAAATACTAAACATGATATGGTAATACTAGATTTTCAAAACAAATATAGATTGCTCTTATAAATCCATAAAGTACAATTAAAATTTTCTGCAGTCTAAAATACGTTCAACATTAAAAATATACCTTTAAATCATATGTAAAATACCAAAGGATTGTATACTTCAGACAGTTTGCATTTAATGTACAGCAAGAAAAGAATATTTTGCTTATTAACTTGTATTGATATAATGCTGTCTAACAGAACAACCTGAACGTGGGCGTGCAGCAGTGAATGGAGGGCAGCCTGAGTCCCTGGGTTTCTCTGCTCCTTCCCACGCAGGCGTGGCACTCTGCCTGCTGTCCCTTGGTACACTTCCTCCTAGGTGATCTCGTTGGGCCAAAACAAGCTCTGTGCAACAGAGAAGCGTGCTAGCTGACCTTCTGGTGTTGGCCATTGCACGTGTGAGTTACTTGAGAAAAGTAGAGGAGAATATTGATCTTGTGCAGGAGCAGTGGGTGCAGACCACTGTGAGGAAAAGTCAGCAGAAGTCCAAGGATAATACTGCAAAAAGAAGCAGGGCTAGGGAGAGAGCTCAGCGGTGTAAGCACCTGCCTGGCAAGACCAAGGGCCTTGGTTTGATCCCCAGTACCACATGCTGCCTGTAATCCCAGCTCTGGGGAGACTGAGAAAGGAGAATCACTCTGAGTCAGAAATGTCAGGAGGCCCTGTACCAAACAGATAAAAGATTTTTTTTTTTAAATAGAGAAGCAACTATTTTGAATGAGTACAAATAGAACACATTTTTCAAGCATGTACCCTTTACAGAAAAGCTGGAAAATAACATTAGCTTTCTGGTATTTTAGACATACTTTTACTAAGTATAGAGGCTATAATCTGAGTGTCTCTTCATAAGATAATGTACTTTCTCATAAGTTTATTATGCTAGGTCAAACATGTTCTGTTAAAATCTTAGAAATATTAGCTTTACATATATTTTGTGCCATAAATGTTTTAGATTATTTTTAAATTTAAGAAAAGCTGTATTACATTTGATTCTTATGTGTACTATCAAATTTCTGAACATTTTCCCAACTGTCTTATGACTCCATATATTTTAGATCTCAGTTCTTCTCTACTACCAATGAATTTCATTTTCTGGTCACCACAACACATACACATATTGGTACAAATTCTGTCATTAGTCCTCATTATACTTGTTTGATGATAGGGTTATTCCAGAAAACTATTGCTACACTAAGATTGTTGACCTTCATTATAAAAACCCAAGCTACATAATTACACCTCACCATGTAAATTTATTACACAAACCCCAAATAAATGAATCCTTTATTTGAGTTGCCTCCTTATTGGCTGTTTCACATCGCGCAATACTAGGAAGAGTGGAAAACCAAGTTGATGTAGAAAGGTGATGGTCTTAATCAAGGGCAAAGTATCGTATTTTGACCAGTTTTACCAATTATGTGACTATTAGGAGAACTTTTGAGGACTTAGAAAGGAAAGCCATGGGAGAAAATCATCCTGAAGCTTAAGTTTTATTAGGCTTATATTATACTCTGCTGCATTCTGTATAATTACAAAATATAAAAGTTAATTAAGGTTCTATCTCATATATGAATTAAATATGCAGCCGTTGCTTCTCTAGATTTCCTACTGTTAAGATTCTCACCACCATATGAATTCACTTCTACCTACCTGACACAACTTTCATAAAGATTCAATTTTGAGAGGGAAAACCTCATGCAGACTGTATGGCTCCCGAATTCCAAATTTTCAGAGTAGCACACGGGCTTTGCAAAGGCTTTGGAAACAAGAAGGCCACTCACAAGAACTAGTTTCCGAGTCCCTTTTTTATTGCAGTATGTGGTGGGATGTGCGTGCTCTTCAGGAAGATAAGCGTAGTCATGTTGGGTATCTCAGCTTTTGACCTTTGCTGGTCCCACGTCCGGCCTGGCTGCGTGAGCAGCCTGCTCTGTGCAGCTGCAGCTGGAGACCCTGGGGGACAGGGCGGTGTGCAGTGACGTATGTGACCGAGAACACTGCGCTCACAGCGTTCCACGCTGAGTAATCACCGCCGGGTGACCCTAAAGGGTCCTTATTTCCTGTCTAGAAAAGCTAGCAGTCAATATTTATAAGGAGACTGGCAGGGTATAAAAACAGAGACAAAAGTTACCCATTACTAATTTTCCTCTAAAAACATGAGTTAATTTCAAAACTGTTTCATGTTGGGCTGGGGATGTCGCTCAGTAGAATAAGCACTTGCGGGCACACATGAAGTCCTGAGTCCAGTCCCCAGTACCACAAAACGTCTCATGTTATGTCTGGAATTTCTACCCATAAGACTATTCATATAAAGTTAAACAAAATCATATATATATATATATATATATATATATTCTCAAAAATGTATATATAGATATATAGATATGGATATAGATACATAGATATATGGAAGACCCCAAAATGTGTACATACCCCAGGAAATCTTGTACTAAAACTTTAAACTTACCGAGGCATCAGGACATTACTCCAAGTCCTTTGGCCTCTGCACCGACAAGAGGTGCTCACAGTGGTCGCTGGCTCCCACATTTATCTGGGCGGGGGACTGCTGCTCGGGCCTCGATGGCCATGGAGGGCTGCATGTGCGTGTTCGGTGTCTTGTCTGAGGGGCGCCGTAAAGTGAGATTCCTGTGATGTGTGACAGCCTCTAGGACCTATATGAGGGCAGCATCGTGTGTTGGAAAAAACTCATACTATTTTCTCTTCCTGAGATTTGGATACAATTTTTGGCAGACTCTGATATATAAAGAGGGAGGCATTCGTTCTCCACCCAAGGGAAAGCTTTGCCTCTGCTCAAAGCAGTGAGCAAACCCGTCTGGCAGCGAGTGAGCACACGGAGTAAGCCGTCAGCCCTCTTAGCCTCCCACTGTCGGAAAGCGTGGCGCAGAGTCTGTCTGCGGCTCTTTGTTTTAGTTTTTTTTTTTTTTTTTTTTGGCTCGTTGAAGACAATGATTATTTTATGGGCACAAAAAAGTATTAACCTGAAAAGACAGAAACTTCTTACTCAACTCTAACCACGATGTCCAAACTTCAATCGTAATGAAGCAAATAAGCAGGCACTTTGCTAATCCATCAGCTCCAGGACAGCATGCCGATGTGGGTAACCATGAATAAAAACAAGTCGGGACATCTTATCTATTTGAGAACAAGTAAAACATGTTTTTTAAGTGACCAAATAAAAATTCTCTTCTTGCTACTATTGTAATAGAAAAATATCTTTAAAAAAATTAAGTTTATATTTAAATAACAAAGTTTTTTTTTTGTTTTGTTTTTCTTTTTTTTACTATATTTGGTATAGGGTCTCACTGTGCAACTTGACTCATAGCGATCCTCCTGTTTTCAGCCTCCCCAGCACTGGGATTACAGGCGTGCGCCACCATGCCTGGTCTCCGTGGCTGGCTCAGCGTGCCCAGGGGTGGGGCCAGTGCAGCTTGTGGTGCTGGGGATCGAACCCTGGTCCCTACCCTTGCCTAAGCAGGCACTTAGTCCCACTGAGTTATCTTGCTCATCCTAAATAACAAAGATTTATATAAATAGAAAAGAAAAAAATATTCAGTTGTTGGTCTACATCATCATCTAATTGTTTATGCAGGAAATTAGATTTTTATATCACAACTGAGAAGACTAATGGAAAAGAGGAAATATGCTGACAATAACCAAAATCCTGGCATATTAACTATGTGACTAAAAGTATGTGTGAAGGGTCAATAGAGTTTTGTGTCTTAACTGTGGGAAATTATAAAAACCCCTTGTGTTTTCTGTTATCTGTTTTAAGAAATGTGTTTTTTCTTTTGGCTCAAGGCTGTTTAACAATAAATAACTTTTTTGTCAAGGCAGCAAGCTAACATAAACTCCCTCCCCAACCATCTCCTGTAACGTAATCAGTTTAAGATGTATCTTGTAAAAATATGCACTTATCACTAAGCTGTGAAAGACCTTTTAGTCATAAACAGTTTGCAGCTGTGTCAAATGAATGTAGTTTCTGCTGTTCTGTACTAGATAACAAGTTTGCTTACCAAACTGGACTGGATGTGATTTCTGTTATAAACACCCCCTTGCTGCCTACGTTCGGGGCCGATCAACCTTCTCCTGCGAGAGAAGTGGCTGAGGGACCTGAGCTCAGTAAATAAACGGCTCTATTCAAATTTCTATCTGGCTGATCTGGTTTCTATGTAGAGCTGACCCATACCATATGAATGCTCTAGAAGTGGGGTTAAGTTGGATTTTCATTCTGGATTTTTGGTTAGGTGAAAGTCTCAACTAGATTTCATGCTTTTTTTTTTTTTTTTTTTTTTTTTTTT
>NDGM011136086.1:0-17299 GCA_002564305.1 Octomys mimax | reverse complement strand
ATATCTATCTATCTATCTATCTATCTATCTATCTATCTATCTATCTATCTATCTAATCTATCTGGCTATCTATGTATCTGTCTGTCAATCCATCTATCTATCCATCTATCCACCCTTCCTGTCTTTTCTCTAAAATTCTCCTTAGAAATAAAATTATGTTTATTTCACTTTTCCAGAATCTGAAATATCTGAATATCATTTTTTAAGAAAAAGTGGCAAGAGTTAAAAATCTAGCTATGTTGTTTATCCTCCATTATTTTCCTCATGAAAATGAATTTGGGTGAATGTTTATCCCAGAAAGTTAATCTATGCAAACTTCAACCCGTGTGCTTCCATTCCCACTGGCTGTTCACTGGTACATCCATCTCCAAAAAACTTGAAGTTCATTAGACAAAGGTGTTATAATTATTTTCCTTGCTCCTTCTCTGATAGGAATACAGCATTTTCTCAGTTCTCATAAACCCACTCCCTACTCACATTTGACTGAGGAGAGTAAGGGGCCTTTGGTTTGAATGTTTTTCTTGCAGTTGTTCCTAATTATTCTGAATCTTTTGTTGGTTTCCTTAACCACACTGAAATCTATAAGTATTATCATAAAACTTTCTTCAAATATTTGTTTTCTTCTGGGAACCCCGTTGACATACCAAGAGACTGATTTTTTTCTCTGCCTCTCAGGCAATTGAAGGCAATGTCTAACAGTTCAAGTTGGCATGTCACATACAAACAGGAAATGAAGAAAATCGGCATAATTAATATACCCCAATAAATCTGTCAGTGTGTAGTATGTCTAAGTCTTTTTCTTCAAGGTTCAGCTAGTTCCCATGTAATCACTGACTAAGTTAATTATGTAAAGATCATTCAGATCCTGGGAGAAATATTAGTGAACCATTCCCAGTTAAAGCTTGAGAGGGCCTTACACAAATTAGCTGATTTGGAGCAACCCTAGTTCTGTAGCAAGGTAGGCAAATACAGAGTTACCCATATAGCTGTTGATATAGGTAATGAAGATGCAAATACATTTAGTACCCATCAAAAAGAAGACCTGCTTTCCTTTGCTTAAACACTCCAGATACTCCATGAAGTCCCTCTGTCCATTGATCTATGTTGCTGATGAAGGGTCTGTTTTTTCTTCCCTTGACAAGATTCAATTTAGTAAGGACTTTAGAGACTTAATTCTCTATTCTCTCTTCTGTGAATTGCATTTAGTCACTATGACTTTGATTTTTCTGGAACATCTATTTTCTTTTCATCCCAGAGATGAAGCTTCTTTACTGAATAAGATGATGGGTGACTTAAAAATGATTTTAATAGGTACATTGGCTTTTCCTTGTTGAATGTTCTATTGAAAATATAGATGGTGGACAGCTGATCTTCAGGTTAGGTATTGATGGAATTTGCATATTCAGTTACTATAGGAACTGAACCATATTGCCACATCAAAGTGAAAGGCAGATGCTGTCATTTGCCAAACCAGTAATTCTGGTGAAATCCTCATTCATTGTGAATGCATCTGCTTGTACAACTTCAGTTCAAACAGAGGATATTGGTAGCATGAGTAGAAATACCAAGGAAGAACCAATGCCTTATACCCATTGGGTTTCAATGAATAGTGATACGGTTCTGTGAGGAAGGTTGGGAACTTTAGAAGGTTGGGAAGAACAAGGCAGAAAAGTCCATAAATCTTTCATTCCTACTTCTGTTGTGGGTACACTTCAGATCTGGTTTTGCCTCTGTCTCCTAATCTTTCAGTCTAGATCTTTTCTCTTAAAAGCACTTCAACAGTGAATGTATAACCATGTTAATACTATCCCAGTAGCTGGAGTGATACTGTTTATATTCAATCTATTGATGGTATTTTGAGATTTATTGTGTATATGACACAGAAGGAATATGTAATAGCAAACTTTTTGTATCATTTGACAACTATATTCTAACTTTTAAATAATGTAATGGGGTGTTTAGCAGATAAAGAGATAAAACAAAAGAAAATCACTTAAGAGTTTACAGTTAGAACAAATGAATTAGGCTTTTAATTCTTCCCGGGACCAGAACTGCTCAGGAAGTCCAAGGAAATGGAGGTTATCTTTACATGGGAAGATATTTGAAAGAGGAACTAGCTGAAGAAAGACATTTCAGGCCCACTCAGACTGCAGGGTTGCAAGTTGGATAACTTAGAGGAGCTTACACTACTCATGCAATGCACAGTCAGCCACGATTCCATGGCATAAGGGCCAGATGAATGGAAGATAAGAAACAGATTGGAGCTTTCTTCAAAGTGAATGACTTGTGCTAATTCCCTGTGTCACTCTGAGCACTGTGTCTCCTTTTTGGCAAAAAGAAGCATGATGAGTGAGATATATACTAACACACTGCTTGGAAAAAAAATGTATGATTCAATGTCACTCCAGTGATCTTTAGAAAGATAGTTAAAAATATTTAATTGAGCGTTGCTTAAATAGCTCAGTGGACTAAGCAGGTGCTTTGGCAAGTGCAGGAACTGGGATTAGATCCTTGTTCTTGCATGCTGCACTGGCCCTGCCCCCAGGGCACACTGAGCTGACAACCAAGTCTGGGCATTGTGGTGCACGCCTATAATCCCAACACTGGGGCGGCTGAAAAGAGGAGGATCACCATGAGTCCAAGCTGTATAGTGAGACCCTGTACCAAGTACATAAATTTTAGTATAAGTACCGCGCGCTAACCAATTGCGCCACTGGAGCTCCGAGTACATACATTTAAAAAAAAAGAATATTGAACTGGAAGGTAATGATACAGAATCAGCATTACAAAGAAGCAGGGCTTGTCTTTCTCTTCCCTGCATGAGTAATGTAGCCAGATGGAAAGATGCAAAAATTTAGAGTTCAACATTTTTCTCAACCCCATTTTGTGAGTTAGCCATTGATTGAAGGACAGTAAAAGTATTTCTTCTGAAATCACTTTTCATCATATTTTGGAATAGAAGATATTGTGGCCGTTCCGACTCAGGTGTTTCCTTCCTTTGCCATTTGGTTTTCATCTAGGGTCTGTATTGCTTAAAGGAATGCACCCTTCTTACACATAGTGAATGTGTGAGACAATTTGTTTCCTTAGATTTTAGATGAAACATGCATTTCATCAGATGGCATTGCCAGAAGGCCTGCGAATTGCCAGGATCTTGCAAAAATCTGAAGCTGACAAGGAAACTTTCAGAAGGGCCTAATCCAATTTAATACTAATGGAACTTTAAGGTCTGACCCAAAGACATTAGTGTAGTCACTTCTTGTACTAGAAGTATTTCTCTCTTTGCAAATGCTATCAAAAGCTCTTTGTACTTGTAAACTTTTTATTGTTTCCCAGCACAGTGGCTGCTGTAATTCCAACACAGAATAGGACAAAAGAACATATCTTAGGGATTTGGACTCATCTTTATCTGAGTGTCATGCCATGGGATTTTTTGTCTTTCCGTTTCTTCAAGCTGCTCTTTGCTGAAATGCTGATATAAGTAGATGGCCATGTAGGATGCCAGTGAGGCCACAGATAGAACTTGAAGTTTTTTTTCTATGATGCTGTCTCTTAAACAAAATTACCATAACATTGTGTAGTAGTTCAAGTTTTGATACTATTGTAACATGTTTGTTATGTGATTTTAAAATCTCTAACTGCAGAAATTATTAATTTTACATTAAACTGGCTTCATGAATAAAAACTTTTACCTGATTGCTATTTCCATGAGGAAATAGGCTAAGAAGTTACATTGACTACAGTGACCAAGGTGTTCCTGGTCTTCTGCCTTCTATCTGTTTCTTATCTCCAAGCCAAGCCTAGGGGTTAGACCTACTTCTCTTCATGTGCTCCTGGCTCTTGGCCACCTACAGGGCAAGCAGACTGATCCTCACTGCTGGATGTGGTCTGCTAAGTCCTGCTCTTCACAGTCTGACAGCCAAATTGCCTGAAGTGAGCCCTGGCATCTCAGTTACTCTTCTCTCATTGCTGGGACAAATACTTGACACCCAAAATGGAAGAAGGAAAGGTTTAGTTAGCTTATAGTTCCTGGAGTCTTCAGTACACAACAGTTTCCATACTCAGCTGGCTCCAGGGAAGACTGACACATGGCAGAGGGCAGCAGTTCATGGTGGCATCAAAGAGCAAGAGCAAATGGGAGAAGCAGTGGCACCAGTGGCAACAGAGAAGGAGTCACTCTCCTCCTTATCTGCCCCAGGCTGGGTGAACAACTAACACCCATAATCCCAGCAGTACTAAGACCCATAATCCCAGCTGTGATCATGAATTAATCTAACTCTAGAAGTCCCTGCCCCATGACTGCATGAAGGTTTGGGAGGGCAACCAGACACAAACCATAACGCCTGGCAACTTTTTTTTTCCAATTAGTGTGTTGGTTCTTGTCTCAGTTTTTGATTTGGTTCTTAAGTCTACTCAGGATATGCAGACATTGTATGGATAGACCCTTTTTCACCAAGGTGTGATCTTTCTCTTTATTCCATTGTACTTAGGGTGAGACTACTCTGTTCATTGTCACAATTAAGATTGTAATTCCCCTTTTAAACTATTACTGATTATTAGAAATTTAACTCCTTGTCTGTTTACTTCAGCCATTTTTTATTACTGACCAGATCAACTTTGTACCACTTCTAAGCAAGACTACTTTTGCATGCTTTTATTGTAAAGTGCAAATCAGAATCTGTGGACAACTTACAAGTCTTTCTTATCAGAAGTCGCTCTAGCACATCTTCTCTCCTGTTGTAATACTGAGGTATCCAGAAGTGACTACATAATGGTGGTTGTTTCTCCTTATTGACAGTAACAGCTAGTTTCCTCCACCTTATAGATATTTTTCACATTTTAAACTCCTTACTATTAAAATTGTGTGACTATAAAAACACTTTGTAGCTGTGTTTCTAAAATTTCAAAGTTCACCAAAGTGTTTTAGGGGAAAAATAAAGTTTTGTGTTTGAATAAAATAGGTACTGGATGAGTTTTTATGTTATCAAAATTTGGTCTATCCATACAATACAACTGGTGGACAAAGAATTCTCTAGAGATATATCAAGTTTTACTCTTGAGCCCTGAATTTAGTTTTCATATCTTGATTTTGGAACTGGTGAAAATACAGTTTTACCAACAAATGTTGATAAACTGGATATTGCGCTCGCTTCAGCAACACATATACTAAAATTGATAAACTGGATATTAAAATGCAAATGAATGAACATGAACTCTTAGTTCACAGTCACACATGAAGTAACTGAAGCTGGTTAGCAAACTTTACATAAGAGCTGAAATCGTACAACTCTAACAAGAAGACAAGACATCTGTAAGAAGTTGGATGTGGTAATGGCTTTTTACTTATGACCCTAAAAGAATTAAGAACAAAAGGAAAAATGGGTAAACGACTCTTAATCAAAATTCAAATTTCCCTATCTCTAAGATTATTATGAAGAAAATGGACAGACCAAAGAAAGGGAGAAAATGTTTGCAAATAATAGATCTGAAAAACATTTAATATCCAGGATACGTGCGTAACTCATGTGACTCAATAACAAAAGGATACCTCCCTAATTAAAAAGTGGGTAGGGGTGGGAACATAGCTCAGTATTAGAGCACTTACCTACCAAGAGGTCCTGGCTTCCTGTCTACCACAGACAAAAATATTACACACACACACACACACACACACACAAATGCATGCATGCCCACACAAACATACACAAAGATTCATAATTATATGAAAAGATGTTCAGCGTTTTTAATTATTAGGGAACTAGAATTCAAAACCAGAATGAAATTCTACTAAAGCACCTATGAGGATAGTAATAGTACTAGGGAATCACAACTACTGGAGAGGATATGTAGAAACTGTAAACTTTTACATTTATGATAGAAACATAAAATTGTATATCTTATGTGGAAAGCATTTTGGCAGTTTTGTCTAAAAAAGTTAAATGTAGATTTGTTATATGACCTAGTAATTATGTCCCCTTAAGTAAATAAAAGATTTAAAAATAGAGACCTAAAGAGACACTTGCATAGAAATGTTATATCAGTGTTATTCACAAAGGCCCAAACTGGAAACAATCAATTGTCCATCAACAGATGAATAGACAAATAAAAAATGTAATAAATGCATAAACTGAAATGTTAGGTAGCCAAAAGGAGAAATGAATTCTGATAATGCTATACCATAAATGGACATTCAAGATACTATACTACATAAAATAAGCCAGACACAAAATAAGCCAGACACAAAAGAACATATATAAGAACATATATATATATATATATATATATATATATATATATATAAAATTGGATTAGTGGATACTGTTATGGTTTGTGTCTAGGTGTCCCCTCAAGTCTCATGCAGTCAGGGGGTGGGACTCTAGAGTTCATGATTATTTCATGATCCAATGCTGGGATTATGGGTGTGAGTGCTATACCACCCTGGGATGAATAGCCTGAATACAACAAATGGAGGGAGAAAGGCTTGCTAGCTGCCACAGCTGCTGCTCCTCCCTTTGCTCTTTCCTGTTTTCTGCTGCCATGAACTGCTGGTCCCTGCCATGTGCCACTCTGCCTTGGAGCCAGCTGATTATGGACTGAAAGCTCCACTAACTGTAAGCTAAATAAACCTTTCCTTCCTTGAATTTGGGAGTTGGGTATTTTGTCCCAGCAATGAGAGATAAGTAGCCAAGACAGTTACCAAGGGAAGAATGGAGTAGGGGACAGACACTCACTTCTTAATAGATGCAAAGTTTGGGTGGTGGAAAAATTTTAGAAATAGAGGCTGCTGCTACTGATGGCTGCACAAAACTGTGAATGTAAGTGACACTAAATTGCACACTCAAAAATAGTTAACCTGACATATTTTACACAATACACATTTTACCTGAATAAAGCTTAAGCATTAAAAAAAGAAACTTTTAGCACAGAGAGGCATTCAATAGTATTTCACCCCCAAAAGCAAGGACGTGGGTAGTTTTGCATACGGCCATTGTCCTGTTATGCAGAATATGAGGTTTCAGGACCCTTTACCTGAAACCTCATGATCATTGTTACCAAAAACAACTGAAACCACAGCTGACAAGCAGTGCAGGGTCTTAGGTGAGAAAGTGGTCTGGAGTTAGGAAGATCAGGATGGCATTTGCGTGACCATCTGAACTGGCTCTTTCATTTACTATGTGATGTTCAGCAAACAACTTACTCTTCTTAGTCTTTAGTTTCCTTACTTGCAAAGCCTACAGTGAAATCTCCCTCACATTTTTTTTTAGGATTAATCAAGTTAAAAATGTAGCAGCAACTACCACTTGGCCCACTTCCTAATCAGTGGTCAGCACAGTGCACGTGTGATGCACTTGGTTGGCTTTCTCCATTGCGTCTTTGCAGTCACTATCTAAATAATACAGTAAGCTTCTTTGAGGATGGATCAGTCATTTATTTTACAACCTTCTTCCCTGTAAAAAAATCCACAAAAGCTCATAAAAATTGTTCTGAGTTTTCTTTGATGCCTGAGGAAGAATTATGATTTTCATTTTTCCTTTTCTCTTTATCTTATACATCTATTCTTCTTTAAGGGATTTTTTAGAACAAACAAAGGTGTTCAGCTCTGGCTGAACATCTGAGGAATGAGCAGGAAGGTTTGCAAAAGAAGGGCATCAACATGACCTTCAGTTATTACTCAACAGCAGCTTTCCTGAGGCCAGCTGTTACTTGGATTTCTGGTCCTTACTCAGTCCAAGAAAGACCAAAGAAATGAAACAGGGAAGTTGGAATAAAGTTTCTCTCAATTCTAAACAAATTTATGTATTTTTCGCTTCAGTGTTTGAGGGGCTGAAAGGAGAGGTTTGGCAAGGATAGCTGTCCCGTTGAGATCTCAGCAGTGACACATGATGGACACTTCATCTCCTTTACACTTTGTTAAAATTCTCCAAAACTAAGCTATCTTAGCACATTATTGGAAGTTGAGGCTGAGATACAAAACAAATGCAAAATTAATTAGTTGTGATCAGTGATAGCACAATGGCTTCCATATGACACGGAAGTCTTTGGAAGAAATGTGGTTGTGTGGAATTCTTCACAATACTTAGATTAGTTGTCAAACAACATAGTTCGTGTTTGTGCTTTAAGATCCTTCTTTTGCGGTACCTAACATTTCCAAAGTGGAAATTGTAGAGAAACAGTACAGCTAAAGGGAATTTGAGCTAATATTGAATAGCTATGTGAGGTTTTATTTTCCTGATCCTTGTCTTTCTTCAGAGATCTCAAGGAAGATAGAAGGTGTGTGAGAAGGCTTCCACAGGCTTGTCTGACTCTAATGAAGAAAGCCCTGCCTTGGGATGGGTGCTTTCAGGCCTCTCTCTCCCATGTTCTCCGGACACATGTTGAATCGCTCCCTCGTCTCTGGTCCCCAGCTTGCATTATCCGTGGGATCATGTGGTCATGCCAGAGAGGCTAGACAAATGCCAAGCAGACATGTTTGCATAATCTCCATTACCTTTACCATAGTTCAATGTAATTTCCCCAAATGTTTCATTTATTTTACTTCAGAGGTTGTGACAGTTAGGATTTTGAAGTACAACCTCCATCTGTAATCCATTTATGAACTCACTCCAGCACAATTGTGAAGAGAGAAAGAGAGAAAGAGAAAGAAAGAAAAAAGTTGGGAGAGGAATTATTTGGAGTTTTAAAAAAAAAGGCATTGAAAAACAAGCAGAGGGAGTAAGAGCACATCTGTTTTCGTAAGAAATCATGGAACCTGGCCCCTTTTCAGTGGGGTATTTTACTACCACATGGCTTTAATCCTACATCTGGGCCTGTTGTTTTATGAAATATTTCCCACAGATGATGTCAATTATAATTTTTGTCCCGGTCGTCAATTTACGGACTTTTGGAATAAGACAAAATGAAACAACCAGAAAAAGAACAACTTATGTGGTCTAGTCTCTGACAAAATTATAGCTGTGTGATACACATCTAAAATCAATAACTCTGCTAATGATTAGCAGAACACATTGCTTGGTTTATGAGCAGAGATGGGGCCTATACTACACACATGTTTGGCTCTGGGTTGCATTTTTTGTTTGCTGTGTATTTACCAGCAGATGTCCAGCCGTTTATTTAATGCTGCTTCTCTGAGCCAGTAGTAGGGCCCTGTCAGTGCCTGTGCGACATTTATAAGTCATCTGCCAGCAATACAGGTGGAGTGCTGTGATGAGCCCTTCTTTTATTCTTTCTGCAGTGATGCTCTCTCAGAGAAATCATGGATAATTCTTTATAGAGTTATATGGTTATTAAGATGTGGAGCTCTGATCTTGTGTGTAAAGTTTAAGAAATTTAGATTCCAGCATATGGTTTTTCAGAACTGCTTTGAAAAAAAAATTGTGGGATTCAGTGTTAGCAGCTGGTCTGAGGGTGAAAGGTTTTCTGAAGAAACAAAGAAACTCCATGAGAAAAAAAAAAAAGAAACTCCATGAGACCTAAGGAGACCCAAAGTTTTGACAAGGTGTAGAGTTCCTCTCTTTGTTTATAAGGGTTTATTTTCAATACAGAGAGATAAACTGTTCTTTAAGCCTTACTCCGTAAATACATGATTTTTTAAGGAATAAGAAACCAGATCATTAGAGATTGAAAAACTTTCAGAGGGTGAACTTGTACTGAGGAAGGTCAGCCTCTTTTTCTCAGCCAGTGCAGGGTGCCTTTACAGAAGTAGTAACACCCTGGCCACTGAAAAATTTAAAGTAAGAAAAAAAAATACAACAGAAAGATGAAAGAATTCTAGGCGTTCTCGATTCTCATGACTCCTGGGTGTGCATACTTAACCTAATGACTGAAATCTAGCTTTGGAAAGTTGGCAATGAGTGGAAAAGTGCAAAGGGCAAAGAGTACTTAGTATCACTTAGTGTGGATTGGTGAGAATTCACAGGCAGGGATGATTCCATGTCCTGACATTATGACTTTGTTCTCTCACGAATGTCATCATGGACCCAGCTGTGTTCCCCATCCTGGTTCTCCCAGGATCTTTGTTTTCCATCCCCTGCTTTGAGGGTTCTGGAAATGCAGCAGGGGGATGGAGGGGAGGTGGGGATTCCAGGTGCATGTGATGTGCTAAAGAAGCACCCCCAGGGAGGAAAGGAGGGGACCCAGGTCAGGTCAGAGAGGGGGCAGAGAGAAGAAGTGGCTTTCTGTGGAGTCTGGCCTTAACAGGGTGCCACCAGGGCTATGGAGTATCAATTGTCCCACAGCCTTGTTCTAATTTAAAACAAGAGAGCTGGCCAGGCACGCATACCATCTTTCTGGCAGAGGCTTCTGCTCAGCCACAGGCAACAATCTGGAGAAGAGGAGAGTTATGAACCATTAGCTGCTAATGCAGCCAGCAGGTGGACAAAAGATTTGGTCTTCTAGAAGCGCTTGGACAGGGCACCTGCAGTGTCTTCTACAATGACTCAACTTATTTTGTAGGAGAGAAAAAAAGCTAGTAGAATAGACCCTGTAAAAAGAAAATTTGACCTCAATACCTGTTATGGTTTGGGGTTTTGCAAGGGTAACAATGTGATACAAGACACATTTTATAATATAGTTTTGTAATGAATCACCCAAAGAATCAGATCCAAGGAGTGCAGGAAATCTGTGCACACACTAAAGACTGAAGAATCCAGCAAGGGAGCCTGAATCCTAATATCCTGCATGAGTCCAGCAGAAGACCTAGAGCCCATAACAAGGCCAACTGGAGGCCTAGAGCCCAAAACAAAATCTCATGTGTGGCTGCTTCATGGATCTGTGTTGGAAAGGCCCAAAGGTCAGTGGTGGAAGCTACAAACTCTATGATGGTGGGAAGAAGGATTTGTGCTAGCAGACTGGAGGGTCTGAACTGGAGCTAGGAAGCAATGCTTAAGTAAGCACCAGAGCTCTCCCAAAAGTGCCACAGCCATCCTCAGCAACAGTGAGGTCCCAAGCTCCTCCAGCAAGGATGAAAGCTGAGTTCCCATCAGGAAATCCAATATGAAAATATTCTCCATGAGGCTTAGCATTGTACCACCTTCCCCTCCAGTGCCAGGAAGTGATTCTCAAGATGCAGACCAAAAGGCTGATGATACAGCTCAGTGGATTGAGCACTTGCTTAGGCAACTGCAGGGGCCAAGGTTCCATCCCTGGCACCACATGCTATGCTGGCCCTGCCCCCATGCACGCTGATGGAGTCCGGGTGTCGTGATGCAAGACTGTAACCCCAGCACCAGGGAAGCACAAATCAAGAGGATCACTATGAGTCTGAGCTGCATAGTGAGACCCTACACACACACACACACACACACACACACACACACACACGCAGACCAGACCTCCCCTCAAATGAACCATAGCCGTTCTCAGCAACAATGAGGTTCTGAGATCGGCCTCTGACAAGAATAGCCAAGTTCATCAGGAAAGCCAGCATGGAAAGGTCCTCCCACAGAATACCCCAAGAGAGAGTCAGCAGCTTCCAACAGCTTCTCCAAACAGCGTAGAGACAGCTTGTCCAGTTGTGCCTCTTATGCTGCTGGCAACATTCCTCAGGTGGCCCCTCCACACCCAGTACCATGCTAGTTCAGTTCAGCTAGGTGTAACAAGTTGACCACCAGTTAGAAATCCAGTACAATACCCAACCCCAGAAACATCTGATTGATATTATACAGATATGTTACCAATGAATGCATAAAAAATGTTACATTCTTGATTTCCCCTATTCCCAAATACCTCTCAGTCCTGAGGATTATTAAATGGAAGTCCCCAAAATAAGTGGAGTTGCCCTAAGATTTAAGGCAAATCTATACCTCACACACCCTCAAAGCTCTTGCCTGTTACCGAATACAAAATCATTCTGTTATGTGCCCTGTGTTGGCTCTAACTGGCAACTTTTCATCATTTAAAACCAGTGCAGGGCTTGTGATGTATATTGAGAAGGAGATTAAGAGAGAGCTGGCTTCTTATAATTTTTAAGACAGCCAGGTGTAGCTTCCTCAGAGATTTCTCCTTGATTGCATTCTAGGGAAGTGCGATAGGGATGCCTTTGTGTGGATTATCTGATCTGCTCAGCTAGGATTTTCAAAACACTCCTGACATTACTCATAAGGTAGGAATATCTTATCACAAGTTAACCTTGAACATTAAGGTATACAGGATAACATAAATGTTCTAGGCTTCCACAAATCCCCCTACAAGGGCTGGCCAAATAGCTCAGCAGATTAAAGTGCCTGCAAGCAGGTGCAGGGGCCAGGGATTCGATCCCCCAGCCTGCAGAGGGGATCGACCCCTGGGGCATGCTGAGACAGCAATTGAGACCGGACGTGGTGGCAGGCTCCTGTAATCCCAGCTCCTGGGAGGCTGTAAACAGGCGGATCACATGAGTCCGATCTAGCAGTGAAACCCTAAACACCCTGTAGACCCATCCCTAAAATAAAAAAAAAATAAAAAAATAAATCCCTCTATGATAAGCTATATCCCCAGCATAGTCTCATAATTGTGGGAATAAAATAGCTCTGCTTCTTGCCTTTTTTTTAACTACCACATTGTCAGAAGAATTCTCTGTACTCCTTTTCTGATGTTGCTTAATTTCATTGAAATTTACATTTAGATTAATGGTTATTGGATTCATATCTTTCAATCTTGTATACTCTAAGCTCCATGAGACCTATGTTCACTAATTATGTTTCTGAAATTTTGTCTTGGTTTTGGGTTTTTTTTTCAATACTAGGATCCAACTCAGAGAAGCTCTTTCCCTGATCTATATCCACAGCTATTGTTTTTTTTTTTTTTTTTTTGGTACAGGGGATTGAACTCAGGACCTTGCGCTTATTCTGAGCTATCTCCTCATCCCTGTTCACTAATTATGCCTCGGAATTTTACACAATACCTTGCAACTCTATTTGCTCTATAAATATTGATTGATAATCAGTAAAGATTTTGAAGGTATTTAAACATTGTCATTGCTTCAAGTTTTTGTTACTTTTATTCTAGAAGACTGTGAAAACACTATTCTTATTTTGCAAATAGCTGCGTGTATGTGTGTAGACACATTATTAAATAAAGGTGATTAACATATCCAAATCTCATAGTTATTATTTTCTATGTAGCAAGAAAGATAGATCTATCTCTGAAGATTTTATGGAGGATCAAATAAGAAACAAAAGCAATAGCAACTTACTATTGTCCAGAATAGGGAAAAGAATTTAAGTTAATCACAAAATTGACAATGTTTGAAGTGTACACTATTGGATAATGGAGATGATACAGAACTGGAGGATAAACACGATGAAATTTGTATGTTACTTTATGAGTTGATGCTGCTGCTTCTACTGTTTGTGTTTCACAAGTAGAAAATGAGAATCAGAGAAAGCATCATTTGAACAAGGATAAAGAGTTAAAATGATCAGAATCTGGACAGGTGCTCAGTCCTCTAATCCTAAATGTTAGGACTTTTCCACTCTTCCATGTACCTTAAAAGTATAAGATAGCTTGGAAAGAAAGAATTGGCCCTGATCTAGGGAAACCATGAGGGTTTTATTTTCAGTACAATGAATATGATATAAGAAAACAGTAGGATAAATTGATTAGCGGTTTTTCTTAGGAATTTTAGGAGAATTATCTGTAAAATATATTTTGAAAGAAAGTCTAATTTGGGTGGATTGAATGTTTAAAGAATAACTGTTCAATGAAAATAATCACCATCTAATCTAACTACACGAGGATCCCAGAGCCTGTTCCTGTGCCCACTAGTGTTGTTATGCTTCTGCAGTTTTATACATTTAAGCATTTTTAATACCTTATAGTAATTAGTACACCACACTCAGCTTGTCTCTTGCACTATGACTTAGAAATGACATCCTGAATACACTATTTTGTCTTGGGCTCCACTGAAGATCTTACCGGGAAAAATTTCTACAGATAGAGGAACCATTTTCTGCCTAAGAGTTACCACTAGCAGATTCAGCACATTCTTTCATTTTCCTCCTTACATGTAATGAATGGACCCAGAAGAGGGAGCCAGGGTTGTAATTGGACAAATTCTTGAGTCTCCAGGCATGCTTTTGATAGAAGTGGAAAAGATGAATTTTCAAGCATTTAGCACCATCCCAAGAGGTCAGGGGGCATGGAGTGCATTTTGATAGAATTAGTAAGATTTTAGCCAGGAATATTGAGGCATAAGAAAAATGGTGATGGACCTCGTGTTCAAAGAGGTGAACTTTAATACTGCTTTCCAAAGAAAATTAATAAACCTTATTTTAAATTATATTTGCATATATGTCACTAATAAGTCATTTAGTCAGATTTAATACCAACAGTCAAAAGTTAGAAAAATTTGAGATTCTTGTGTGTATTACATGATGAGATATAAACCTCATACAAGTGGTTGTCCATATGCTTTTATTAAAGAAGGGCCAATTTGGCCATAACGGAGATTTGTCATTTGTCTTGAAGTATTTACCAAATGCTTTGGAGTTGGCGAATACAAAGCCTAGTTTTGTCGAGTGTTTTCCCCTTAATTTTTAAGCCCAAGTGATTCGTAGGGAAATTTGATCCATATGTTTCAGAACCGGTTACACTTAGCTCATCAAAATGTTTTGTAAGAACTATTTGATGTCCAAGATGTCTTTTAAAGCCACTTCTTTCAGGAACAGGAAATTGTTCTTTGTTTTGTTATTTGTGTTTGTGTATTTTTCCCTAAGAGTAAACAACCCAAAAACTCAAGAACAATGGGAATGACTTCAATATTTTTAACAATTTGGGTTAAACAAATCTGTCACATACAGATTCTTATAAGATTTTATAGTTACAAAATTTTTATAGTTATAACTTTACTACCACATATTGACTGATAGTGCTGGTAGTCAGCCTGGTTATGAGTTGATTAATACCAAGGGGGTTTTCAGTGATTTTTCCCTCAGGGAAATATAAAAGATAAAAATATTGTTAAAAGATATATAAAATAGTAATACAGTAATAGCCATAAAAAGAACAAAAATATACTATATTTCCTTTAAAAGGTACCATGTCTTGTTTTATAGAAGAATTTTATTAACTACTAAATAATAAAATGAGTAAGACATATTTGAGAAAATTATGGAAGAGTAATAGACATGGATAGTAAGTATATTATGAGGTCTTTAATTACTACTATTCATGAACACTTTTTGTGCATTGCTAGCAACTGGGCAAGCACTTATGATGTGAACATCAATTGATACAGAAATTTGCCATTATACAGCTTAAAAATATGTACAAGTTCTTTGTTTCATTAATTTCACATCTGGTTATTCAACATGAAGAAAATTCCATAAGCATACAAATTCCAAAAAATATGAACTGCAAAATTAGCAACAATGAAATGAAATATTTTTCTAAGATGTTTTTATGAAAGCTGTGGAAACACAACGTTTAGGAGATCAAGCCAGTAGTGGTTAAGAAAATGAGCAAACAGAAAGTTTCTGGAAGGAGTCTGCAGGGAAAGACTACCAGTAGAGCTTTTTGTCCTAATATGTTCAGAGGAAAAAGTTCTACCTACACAAAAACTCACATCAAGTTGGCAAACGCGGAGCAGGACTCCATCTCTGCATGGAGGCCCCGGGTCAGGCCATTCACACGGTGTGATTCCAAGCAGGCGTCTGCTTCCAAACAGGGCTCCTACATGATTAATGACCAAGTGCTGGGTCTTCCCTCTTCAGAGAGTGGCTCACATGCTGGAAAAATACTACCTGTTTTCCTTTCTGAAACTCATGCAGACTTGCTTCAGAAGAATGAATACAAAGATATTATATTCTTGCTGGATCTTCCAGGAGAGGGACCAGCTCTTGCAAACACCTGCAAGCTCAGTAGCTATGCCCTGAAATGAGGGCCACTGAAGTGTTGCTGACACCTCGCTACCACCAAGATTTAAAATTTGTTCAGGAATAAATCCCTTCCTAGACTTGTTCCTGGGCTCAGTACCCTGCTGGATGGGGGTGGGGAGATAGCTCAGTGGAATAAGTGCTTGCTTGGCAACCTCAAGGTCCTGAGTCCAATCCCTGGTACCATTAAAAAAAAAAAAAAAAAGAAAAGGGAAAAGAACCCTACTTGATGCACAAGTGAGATATCTTAGCTACTTGATGTAAGAGTTGATCGTTTAAAACTCATCCGTTCTATTTGATAAGTCATCTTGGGAATATAAAGAAAGTTCATTTGCTCTAAAATAAGATAGCTGTTTTGAAATCTGTCAAAGAAGGCCATGCTCAGTGTAATAAGTGCTTGCCTGGCAAATAAGACCTTCAATCCTAGATGTTTGAGGAATCTCAACACTGATTTCCACAGTGGTTGCTTAGGTCTGCACACCCACCGACAGTGGAGAAGGGTTCCTTTCCCCCCTAGGCCCCCAGTAGCATTTATTATTGATTAATTTCTTGATAATAGGCATTCTTTCTGGGGTGAGATGGAATCTTAGTGCTGTTTTAATTTGTGCTTCTCGAGTGACCAATGGTGCTGCACAATTTTTCGTACCTGTTCTTGCCATCTGTATTTTTTTCCGCATCTCAGATATGATCTCTCATTTGTTTAAAATACTGAGCTGTTCTCACCCTTCATATGATAATGTGCGCTGACCCAAAGCTACCTGAGGAGCTGGGACCACACACAAGGCGAACTCCCCTCAAGGATCACTCAGGAGCAAGCTTTGGGGCACTCCAGTGGGCAGGACTGAGAGGAGCAGGGAACTGATGCAGCATGGAGATGCTGGACACAGGGTGATCCTTATCCAGGGGAAAGCAGGAAAGACATTTTTATCAAGCTGCTCACAATGATGGACAATTTAAAACTTACTCATATATGGAATTTGTCTTAAGATTTTGCGACCACATTGACCCTTCTTAACTGAACCTATAGAAAGGGTGATTATGCAAAAGAAGGAGCACCTCTAGCAGAACTTCACGCCAGCCCATTCCACTGTACTGAGACAGTCATGACTGACATTCTACAATGACTATTTCATCTGTATCTTTCATTTAAGTTATAATAGTGCACACATTGTTATATACAAGTACATCCAACCCTTACTTTTGTAGATGTTTAATTGCATTGGAAATTATTAGAATGTGATATTTATGTTTACTGTTGCTTTTCCGACTTTATCCACAATGTTTTTTTTTTTTTTTTTCTTTCTGTTCCAGGGATTGAATAGTCACAGTTCTTTATAGAAAAAGATCTTCTAAATAATCTGGCAGCCTGTCTTCTCCTTTTTATCTTTTTTTTTTTTTTTTTTTTTTTTTGGTGGTACCAGGGATTGAACTCAGGACCTTGTGCTTGC
>NDGM011136085.1:0-10130 GCA_002564305.1 Octomys mimax | reverse complement strand
TGGCTTTACTTTTTATACCTCATTTTTATACTTTTCTGCTGGATGGTTAGGACCAAGATAAAGCAGACCTATATAACAAGCAATGTAACTTTTGTATCTGACAAAGTCAGTCAAATCCCCTCAGGATTTATCTTGTAGCCCTGTACCGCAGTTTGTAGATCCTTTGTCAGTGTCAGCCATGTGGCTGAGTCATGGCCATTGTTTGACCAATTTGCTGTCTTGTTTTGGTTTGGTTCATTAACTGATTTGGCAAGTTTATATCTGGTAACCGAAACAACTAACTTGAAAGTAAGATCATGCAACTATTCTTGAATTTCTATTACTTTGTTCAGTGAAATTTTCTACCATTTCTGATACTTTTTTTAACTATTTTGTCTTCTTTAAAAAATTTAAAAGCAATTCTATTCCTATATTATGAGGTCAACCTACCTTGATAATTAGGCCAACCTTAAGGCAATTGCTCATCTCTTTCATGTCCTATTAAAATGTGTCTTTAAAAATAAAAGAGTTTTGTGAATTGAAACAAAAAATGACACAAAGTTTATGTTTAAAAGGAAGATGTCTTTGGAGCAATAGTCAATGGGTGGTGCAAACTCCTAGGTGAGCAGAGCTTGGGGAAAAGCCTGGAGCTTAGGAAGAGCCTGGACCAGGTTTTTCTGAAAAGTCTTCTTCCTTCCTGTGTCCACTGGAAAGTGAAATCTGGTTATCACTGATAAAATGCTTCTCATCACCTGAGGAGGGGGACTCCAGCAGGTATCATACAGTTAGGATTAAGACACTTCTGATACCACACCAGGGTGTCCCAGTATCCTGCAGAGCTGATGCAGCATCAGGGCACCCACTGACCACATCAACCTGACACATCTCATACAGTGTTCAGGTGGCTTACAGCTGTGCAAGATGCTCACACTCACATGTGTAGGCATGTCACAAAACCATGAAGTTAGGGTGAAAATACTATACTTGAATTTTTAACACACTCTGGGTGGTGTCATTGATGGCTCCAGGGCCATATATGGGGAGCAGCAGTTTAAAACGCAGGATCTCACTTGCCTTCTACACCAGGATTTCTTTAAACTGGACAGTCCTCTAGTTGGTGTAGCCAGAAGAGAGATATCATCAAGGATCAGGGCCAGCTGGGGCTGAAGCTTGGTCCGGCTTCTCTCTATCCTTCCTGGAAAATGTCATTATTTTTTTTTAAATGCTGTCAGAGAAACAAATGTTTCCCTCCTATCCCTAGCCAACTTTGCTGTGGCTTGCATTGCTTTACACTAACATCTAGGTTCCAGGAAAACTGGAAAGAATAGCTCTCTAGCTTCCCTGGCTCTGTTCACAAAGCAGTGGGCATGGGGAGGGATTGCCATGGTCTGGGTACTAACACAGCTGTCACCCTAGGGCACAGCAGCAGGAGAGATGACACTTTCATTATGCACAGACCAAAAAAGCCCCTGCCACAGTTGATGGAATAGGGAAAATCAAGTGAAGTAAAGCATAATTGAAATTTCTAAGGAAAAGGTCTACTTCTACTGAGGATGACTTATCATTTAGAGATGCACTATTAATACACTCTCTCTGGTGGTTATCAGCATGCTGCTTAATCTCATGAGATTTGCTGTCCTCATCTGTATCAATGAATAATGATAACTACTCTGAATTAGATCCAATTAAATGGTGTGTATGTTAAGCTATGTAGCTAACGATTTGTATGAGTTAAATTCAGTGGTTGGCATGCTACAAAAATAGCACTATATATGATACATGGGCAGGCGAGATAGCTCTGCAGACTAAGTGCCTGCTCAGGCCAGCTCAGGGACTAGGGCTCGATCCCTGGTACCCCATTCCACACTGGCCCCTTCCCTGGGGCACACTGAGCCAACCACTGAGTCCGGGTGTGGTGGTACACACCTGTAATTCTAGCACTGGGGCAGCTGAAAACAGAAGGATCACTACAAGTTCAAGCTGTATAGTGGAACCCAGCACCAAATACATAAATTTAATAATAATAATAATACAGTATATGGTGCTATTTGTGTGCATTTATTGCACTTCTGATTTCAGCTGATATATGCAAATCAAACCAAATTTCTAACAGTATTACCTGAGACACCATCAGTACACGTGGTCCTGGTTAGGAAGTTTTGTTCTGCTGCCCCACCCCCACCCACCCCCACCTATGGTATTGGAATTGTTGGCAGACCCCAAAAGGAAATGGGTCACTGAGAGTAAAGTGCCAGCTTTGCAAATTCAATCTGGAAAAGCAGCACAAATATTCCAACAAACTACAATAACAGACTTTTTACTAGCTATAGGAATGGAAATACCATCACACCACATGAGGGCTAGAAATCTTCATGTCCAGTAACTAGCAGAATCAGCTTTTAACTGATACTCTTATACATGTTTAATGTAACACAATTTGATTTAAACTGAACTGAGTATCTACAGTTTACTTAATTAAATCAACTACTGAATTATTACTGATTCGAGATATGCTGAAAATATTTGTTAACCATATTATGAAAATACATCTTACTGATTTCTAATAGTTAAGTAAGCTTTTTATTGGCAGTGCTGGGGATTGTTAAGTAAGCATACCACTGATTTGTATCCTCAGCTCTTTTGAGTTTTTATTCATATTTCATTTTATTTTGAGATATATTTCATTATATTTTATTCATATTTTCATTTTATTCTCCAGCTGGCCATAAACTTACTATTCTCTTTTTTCAGCCTCTTGAGTGCCAGAGGTTACAGGCATGCTCCAACACACCCATTTCAAATAAGCATTGGCATCACTATTCCACAACTTAAGACACATTTGGCTTGAAGCTGGTTTCTTTTTTGTTTTATGTATAATTCAAAGGTGACACACTTCAGCCCATGAGCATATTTTCAGTTGGCATGCCACTAAATTTGTTTCATTTAAATAGAATATTCAATCCTATTTAATCTCATACTAGACTTGTATAATTATACCTGTCAGGGACAAATAAACACTGGAAAGGAAAACAATTATGCAATGATACTGATGCAATTGAAAGTCTGTTCTTTTACAGCATTACTATGGGAGCTCATAAACTTATTTAAATGATTGTGAAATTACTCAAAATATTTTTAGAGGGTTTGGGGGGGAATGAGTTGCAAAGAATATGCATAAACTATATAAATGTTATATTATTTTGTAACTAATCTCTAGAACTGCAATAACAATATCAAAATGATTTAATTTGTTTTGCAAATGTTCTACACAGTGAAATTATATTTGCTGTACTTTGTAGAGTTTTATTTAAAAAGTAAAAAAATAGAAGAAGCATGTAATATTTCTACAATAAGTAAAATAAAAGCTAGGATAAAAAGTCCTCAAATATAATCACGTGTGACAAATTGGAGAGAAGGAAACAATTTAAGATGGTGATGAAAGGACTTAAAGTAATTATAAAAACAGACTTGGAAAAATATTGACTGTTTTGAGAGAGGCTAAATTTGAAAAGTGACTCTAAAACAACCAAATTGACCCTTTATATATAGCATATAAGACTGCAGTTTCATAACTTATCTTCTAAACACACGAGGCTTCAGGACCACTAAGTCTAAACCATGCCTTGATGGATGCTCTGAAAGCACCACTCCACAGATGGCTTCGTAAGAAGAGGAAAAGGATTCGCACACACAGAAGAGGAGATTGAATCAATTCTACCCAATCATGAAAAACAGAACAACAAAAGAGGAAGAAGCCTTCTGGTTTTCTTCTAGAACTATTTAACCTTCATTCAATCAAAAGAAATAAGTAAGAAAATCCAAAAAGTAGAATATTCTACAAGATAACTGGCCCAGACTTTTCAAAGTTGCTGAGGTCACCAAAAGCAAATAATACACAAGAGATCAAAATAGCCAAGCCCAATGCACAATTTTTGACTGCATCAGAAGGAGAGAACAAGCTATGAGCAGGTCTCTCACAGGGCTTCCTTGCACATAAGAGGTTTGATAGTCTATCCGGCCTATGAATTAATGGCCCTAAATTTTTCTCCATTTACTTGAATAAATAATAAGACCAAAAGACTTCTGGTCAGAGGTACCTTCCTCTGTGAAGATGTCACATGTGGAAATTACAGTTGAAGAGATGTCAAAATCTATCAGGGCAGTGTATGAGGTCATGGTCACAGTGACTGAGTTCTCCACACCAAAGAAGTACATACCTCACTGTGTCAGCTAAACTTTTGTCTTTTTAAAAACATTTTTAATGTTTTTATTTATTTATTAATTTGGTACTGGGTCTAGCTATGTAGCTCAGACTCTCAGTGATTTTCCTGTTTCAACCTTCCCAGTGTAGGGACTACAAGCCAGTGCCACCATGCCTGGTTTCGGTGGCCCGCAATGTGTGCCCAGATTCCAGGGCTGGCACAGCAAACCTGGGTGCTTGCACTTGCCAGGCAGGCACGTAGACCACTACTATCTCTCCAGTCCTCTAAACTTTTATCTTTCACTTATTTTGATGAACAATTTAATGAACAATTCCTGGGTGAGAAATAGGAAATGGTATGGAAAGTGGTTTTATAAAGCAGTTGAGCTCTTAAATACTGATAATGATGGAATAATTGGCCTAGAAAATAATAGAATTCATGGATGTTGTTCTCATCATGCTTTAGAGCTGAATTTTCTAGAGGATTCCAAGTGAGGCTGCGGACATCATGACATTGCTGATGGAAAATGCTATCCTTAGCATTTTGCAGGACTGCATAATTATCTAGACCACTAAACCAGGAAGTATGCTCTATTGATAAATAACTCAAAAGGATAAAGGAGTTTATAAACTTAAAAATACTTTAAAACTTCTAGTGGAGAAAATTATAGTAGTTATTTATTGAGGACTTCAGTAAAATGTACACCAAGCACATTTTGAACTGTTCTAACTGCAATGCCTAGATGAAGTTCATGTCTGGCCTTTTCTCTCTTGGCTTACCATGTGACATGGCCTGGGTGTGGTGTTCCTAGCTGCTTGCCAGCTCACTCATGCTTCTCTTAGGTTCTCCTCTGGGCTCTGCTCTCCAGTGTTCTTTGAGTCACCTCTGTGGTCCCCAGAGGAAGCCATCCACTCTCCTGCTTTCTTCTCATCTTCCCACCTCCGCACTCTTCACAGTAGTTCTTTGGAAGACTCAGAGCCCTTCTTAGAGTGAAAGCATCGCAGTATCAGTGGGAAGTGCCAGCTGACTAAGAAAGCCAGAAAAGAAAAACCAAGGACAGTAAGTCACAAGCTTGGTGTGGTGACACGCACCTGTGATCTCAATCTTCCGGAAGGCTGAAGTAGGAGGATTTCAAGTTCCAGCCCAATTTGGGCAATTTCACAGCTTAGAATGAAACTGTCTCAAAATTTAAAGAAAATGGGGCAGAGGGTACTGATGATTCAGCCCTCAATAACGCACATGCACACAAACACACACACACACACACATACACACACACACAGCAAAACACAAACCTTTTGCTATCATGTGACCCTCCAGGACCCCTCTATGGGTGATGCACTTCCAGTAAAATAGTGGTAACATGGGCCAGATCAAGCCCTCTTGTCAGTCACTGGCTAAGGGCCACCTCCTCACTAATCACTGAGAGTTCTGCTCCTGCATACAACCTGCCTAACCCCCAGAAAACAGCCAGTCTAAGACATGGCCCATAATCAGTTCTTAAGGAAATCTGCAGCTCAGCAAAGGCATAGAAACACCTCAAAAGATTCAAAAGTAACTTTTGTCCATAGACAAACTCATTATCTATTCATTATCCACTCATGCATATGGGTTGCACCTTGTACTGGTAGGGTTTTACTTAGAGGAACAGATGTAATATAAGGAACAGATATTAACACAAGATATACAATGTATAAGGAATTATAAGGTTGGCTTATGACAGTCAGCCACAGAGTCATATGAGGGAGTGTGCAGAGGGCGTCTGCACACCCCAGACTGAAAAATTCATTCCCAAGGCCTGAAGCTCACTGCTGTGCTCCACACAAGTCTCTATCTGTCAGCTAATGGGTCTGCAATGGAAGACTGAAGAGTCTGTGATGGACGCTGAAGAGTCTGAGATGGAAGAGGAAGGATCCAGGCTAGAGGTCAAAGAGTCTGTGCTGTAAGGCAGGCAATGAAGTCCAAGCTGAATGCAACTTTGACAAAGTGAAACATTGACTGCTTCTTCAGCCCTTGTATATGGTCTCTTTGTGCTGAGTCACTCTAGGGGCTGAACCAATTGTGCCCCAGGGCGGGACTCCCACCAGCCAAACTGCACCACTGAGTCATGGTGAGTCATCCAGCCAAGATGACATAATGTATCAACCACTACACACCTCATAGATATAATTAGAATGGAGTGCATTATGGGAAAGGACATGTGTAGCTAACACAGAAGACTTGACTTAGCAGAGCTGTCAGATACATCTGCTAAAGATACATCTGAGAACCTAAAAGAGGCATAAGTGAGCTAGGAACACCTGTTCTGTATTGCATGATTTGTCTAATCCTTTGCTCATGAAACCAAAGAACCAGTACCTGTGAGACTCACCAGTACCCCTGTAACTTGTCACCATAGTAACACTTGTATGACTCAATACTGACACTCCTGAAGTCATCTTCAATTATACATGCTATGTAAGAAACCATACTGAAACTTAGCAGCTTCAAAATAAGCAACTATTAATTTTTTCATGATCTACAATTTGATTTGTTTGCATTCTGTTCTTTGGCAGGGACTCCTGAGTGCAGTTTATCTCTCCTCTATTTGACATTGGTGGGGAAGCTCTGGTAAAGATGGATGAACCACTTCCACGATAACCCTGTCACGGGGTTGACATATTGGTGTTGCTTGTTGGCCATTGCCTATGTGGGGTTACTGATTTGGGACTTGAATTTTCTTATGGGTGACTTCTCCATGTGGCCAGGATGGGCTGCATATCATATCAGTCTTAGGACAATTTGGATTTCTGTATGACTGCTAGCTTCCTTTAGAGTGAAATGCAAACACTTCTAGACTTTCATATGGATTGCATTAAGATGTAGTGAAGTATCACTTCTACTGGTGAAGTTGAATTGCAAGGGACCAGGCCCAAGGGCAGAAAGTGAATACCAGCTGGTCTGACTTTTGAGGTGAGGCTGCCAGAGCACCAGGATTATCATTAGGGGGGTGGGGAGATAGCTCAGTAGAATAAGCACCTGCAAGGTACTGAAAAAGAAAAGAAAGAAAATGTTTAATCAGACCAGTTTACACTTAGCAAGGTAGGCAAAAGTATATTGTACTTGTTAAGTTTTCCATATAAAATGCTTCTACTTTTAAAATAAGATTTACTCTTTCAGGGGCAACATTTTCAGGTCCAATATGAAGAAATGGAATAACTCACTCAGTACCCATTCAAGGTAGATTAACAGTTGCTCTCAATGTTTCATCTTATAGGTAGAGTATAGATGTGCAACTCAGGCTGACAGGAACAAGGACAAGTCTGAGGGTGCAGGGGGTGGAGAGGGACTGCCTCCTACTCAGCCTACTCAGAGCTGCAGGAGCTTTGGAGAGAGCAGAAACAGGGTGACAAGATGAGGTAAGGGTGGCTCCATGGAAGCTTGATGCATGGACATCACTGAGATAAGCCAGACTCCAAGGGAAAGAATGTGGGAGAAGGGCATACGGCCAGGGAGAAGCAGATGAATCCTGCTCTGTCACCTTCTGGGGAACGAAGAGAAGCTATGGTTTGTCGTTTCAAATCATGGAGATTATACATTGCTCTTTTGGATGAAGGGAGAATTTGATGCTCATCTAAGACATTAGTGAGAATTCTTGCATTGAGGATGTTGAACCAGTGATAGTGATGAGAAAACAGCCTCAGGCTGAGACTGTAAGCCACGTTACTGATTTGTGTTCCCTCAAGCTACCCCTTCACTAAATGCTGTGCTAAGAAATAAGATGACCACATATTTTTATGCCCTGAATGTCTGAGGCCTTGAGTACCTTTATGATAGATTGATTTTCCATTCCTATTTGATTTTCAAACCCATGGAGTCCACTTTTCTACTATTCTCCATAAATACAGTGATATGCTCCTGTTACTATAACCTCTTTCTGCTCCAGTGATTCAGTAAGCAAAATTTCTAAATCTCTGTTCTCTATCACTATAATCAAATATCTCCCATGACTAACTTTTAGAGAAAAAAGACTTATTTTTGTTTCATAGTTTTGGAACTTCCAGACCAAGATTGGATGCATTTATTGTTCTGGATATCTGCTAAAGGTGCCAGACCTTCTCAGCAGGAAGCACAGGCCTGAGCAAACAGCTTACCTATTCACCTAGAGGTGAAAGAGAAAGAGCAGGAGCCTGGGATCCTACAGTCCCTGTTAAGAGCAGACCCCCAGTGATGTGAGGATTGAGAGCTTCCCACCGGCCTACCTCCTGCAGGTCCCCAGCATCTCCCCTAACCCCAAGTGGCAACACCCTGAGACTCAGCCTACACAGCACAGAACTTTAGGAGTCATTCAGATCCAAACACAGTCTGGCTAAGGGTCAAACCTTGATTCTAGATTTGAAATCCTGGCTGTTTTACTGTGTGTATATTAAATTAATAGACAAGCCAACATAGCTTAAAAGCTTAGGTGCCAGGAGTATGACACAGAAAAAAATTTTTTTACTTATTTATTTACTATATTTTAGGGAAGATTCTACAGGGTGTTCAGGGCCTTACTACTAGATCAGATTCATACTGATCCACCTGTTTACAGCTTCCCAAGAGCTGGGATTACAGAAGCACGCCACCATGTCCAGTCTCAATTGCCATCTCAGCGCACACCAGGGCAGGGCTGGTGTGGCAGGCTTGGGGATCAAATCCCCAGTCCCTGTGCCTGCCTGAAGGTGCTTTAATCCAATGAGCTATTTGGCCAACCTTATAACCTAGAAGATTTTAGAGAAGCATTATCTTTGGGAATTCCAATATAGGGGATTATGTCTCGGGACCATCCCTGGGTGTAAAATAAAAACAAAGAAATGTAAATTGTGGGGGAAACCACTACTGTGAATTAATTTTTTGGATGCAAGATGAGAGACTGAGTGTGGTCACCATCAGATATGCCCTTCTTTATAGATAGGCTCAGTTTTTTGACAGGCAAGATATTTCATGTCAATCCATGGTCTCCTCTGGCTCAGGCCTGGCTTCCTAGAAAACAAAAAAGCTTCCTAAAGGACAGGATCTATTCCTCTGACTAACTCTAACTGGTACATCCTTTAAAAAAAAACAATAAAAGACTTTCTACTCTGTAAAACAGGAAAAAATTTACCACCAGAAAATTGTACTACAAGAACCCCTTAATCTAAAAGGAAATTATATGGCTAGCATCCAAAAATTATTTACTCCAGAAAATTAAAAATCAAACACATCAGGTAAAAGAGGGAATGACTTAATTTTATGAGGTCAACATAACCTTGATTTAAAAAAAAAAAAAACTAAACAAAGACACTACAAGAAAACTGCAGATGTCACCATCCCTTATGTACCACAGACATAAAAACTGTTGACAAAAATATCAGTAAATCAAGCCAAGCAACTTACGAAAGGATGACTATCTCTCGATTAAACAGGGACTACCCAAGTAATTCATGGATGGCAATGGATGAGTTTAACATACAAAAATATTGTTTGATGAATTTACATTGTCAGGAAAAACATTTTCCTTTATACTTGATATAAACATTTTGGCACATACAGAAAAAGTACTGGATGAAATTCAATACATATTTAGGACAAAAATTTGAAACAAATTGTTAGTTATAGAATGAGGGAATCAAATCTATATATATGATATGCAACATCTTTAGCCAGGACAATTTATCTAAAAATTGAGGGAAGTGGGAAGGAGGCTTAAATGTCACATAATCTGCAATAGCAGACACCTAACAATCACCCAGCCTACTGAGGCAAACCATTACTCTTTATGTAAGTTCAGGGGCCCACAGCTCTTCACAAGAAGTCTCAAAATCTCAGAAAATACTCAAGCAATATCCACTGGACTAATGAAGATAGCTAAGAGGTCGGGGAGATACCTCAGTAGAATAAGCACTTGCCTGGCAAGCACAAGGTCCTGAATTCAATTCCTTGTACTGCAAA
>NDGM011136079.1:0-14221 GCA_002564305.1 Octomys mimax | reverse complement strand
TATTCTCAGTGAACTAAGAGAAAGTAGCTGTATATCTATCCTAACTCTCTTGTATATACATATATGTTTTTAATTTTCCTTCCATCATTTTTCCCACAAAAAAACTGTCTTTTATCTACACTTTTGTGAAGTTAGTAACACATGACACTAGGTTGTCATTTTTGACTCTGACCACATTTCCTACTTTTTCACAAGTCATGTTATATTATCTTTTTCCTTGAAGGTAATTACTTTCAATTTTACTTTAAAAATATAATACTTAGTGTTGTTATAAAATGGGCAGAAGTCTCACAACTAATGAAGTCAGGAACTATATGGATGTCTGCTTAATGCTATAATGATGAAACCCTTTTTACCAATCAGACATTTCCACTGGGTTCAATCCCCAGCAACACAAAAAATCAGACATTTCCTGTAGCTCACCTGATCACCAGAACTTAGTTCTAAAGCTTAGCTTGAGATTTTGGTTTTGAACTAAGATTTATACAAGAAGTTTTTTTTTTGTTGTTGTTGTTGTTTGTTTGTTTGTTTTCCTGAAAGACACTATTTGGCCAGCTAAGAGTAGTTTTATGAGCAGAACTGAATATGCAGGATTGTACACAATTGTGAAAACATATAACTCAAAGGCATTTGCTTTTTTATCCACATAATTAAGAAATAAGAGAGGGTTTCTACTGGCATGAATGTCAGTATAGTTCTGTTCTAAAACTATCAATGTTGCAGCAGGAATTACTTGAAAACTCACAATGATTTCTTTTTTAATTTTTGTTTCTTGTGATACTCAGGAGTGAAAAATTCTATTCCCATCAAGTTTTTTTGAATATCATTGATATTAAAAAGTACAAAAGTTATTTTCCATTGCCTGACTCTAGTGCTGTTCCAAGTGGAAATATTAGTAACTTTTGTCTTTGAATTGCAAAAACTAGAAATATTATGACTCTGATTTAACTAGTTACTGATTTATAAATTATTATGAAGTTTGTCTGGTAATCAAAATACTAAAACTTTAGAAATCAAATATTACACATTCATTTTCAATAACTTAATATTTCAAATGCCAATGTGTAATTAATTTTACTTCTGTGTTCTGCTATAACACTTCCTCGTTTTATGTAGTTTAATGAAGTCATTCAAATATTTCAGAGCGGTATTTGCAGAAATTTGTTTCCAATGTTGAGTATGTATTAGACATAAAGCAATTTAAAAATATATGATGAATGATCTTTAAAATTAGTCTCTTAGGAATACCCATTTCTGACAAAACTAAACGAAAGAAGGGGATAAAATGAAGGACCATTTTGCATACACATATACAAAATAGTTAGGATAGATATACAGCTACTCTGCCTTAATTCAATGAGAAGAAAGGTTTGCACTAAGAGTGTTTGGACGGGATATCATGTCTGGATCTCATGCTGTGAATACTACGAAGACAGCAATATGCAATGTATTAATTATTGAAACTGTCCTACTAACCTGTATTGAAACTGTCTCATTGTTATTTGTTTCTCAATAAAATTAATATAAATAAATAAATAAATAAATAAAATTAGCCTCAAATAAAATTAGTCTCTTTTGATAGTAGTAAATAGTTACCAGAAAAGTTGTTCTTTTTAAAGTGACTTCAAAATTATATGTAAAGGTACAGGGAACAGCACAGTTATTTCTTGCACAAAAACATCTTATTCCCCAAGTCCCCCAGTTGTCTTTAACAGTTTCTATCTCCATTTAATACATGTTTTTTCTTACTTTCAAAACTCTTTCCAAAGTCCATCTTTTAGAACGTTGTGATATTGTTCAACATGAAGTCAGATAGAATTAGAACACACTGAACTTGAGTGACTGCTAAAATATTAGCAAGAAGTATAAAAATGTTGATTTTTATCAACAGTCGGTAACATGATTATTCTCACATATTCTAACAATAATGTGTATAATGTGCAATCACAGGACTGATACAAGATTGATTATTTTTTAAAAACGTGATCATGTCATTAGTAATAAGAGCCAATTTTGGAGGAGGCATTTTTGGATTAAACACCTGCAATGCATACTGTTATCTCAGAACAGAACTAGGCGACCGCTAAAGTGGAGCCTTCTGCGATCATTTCCAGCATTATAATTTCCTGCAAAATCTGAATGATTTGCAAAACTGTGATAGATTTCCCTGAATAGGATGAACGCAAAGGCTTTGTAGATTCAAAAATAGTTTTGCTGAGGCAATGAGAAGTAACGTACTATCAGATTAGAAGCTTTTCATGTTTCACCAAGCCAAAAAGAAGCTGAGAAAGAATTCACATCTAGCTGAAGTCTTGCTTGTCCTCTTTTACTCATTTAATTTTTAAATTTCATTTGCTCTGATATCTCTCTCTCTTCTGTTTTGATTCTCTTTATAACATTTTGCCAAGAAAAATACAATTTTTTTCAATTTGATAATTAAGTATTCTTATAAACAATTTATAAATTAAATAAGAATTTAGATTTCATGTTTCTGGGACACTTGGGGAAACTTCTGTCCTAAAATGTAAAAGAATCAGGAAAACAATTCTGGGGACCTTATATAGGAATCGAAGCATAGGAGATGGAGAACAGAACTTACTGTAAATAAAGGCCATTTTTCTTAAAGACTATGGAAAAATCTTCAATTATATTTCATATGCTTATTCTAATAGATGTTGACTGCCATTCCACATGGATTTATTTGACACTGTATTGTCTATATTCATGGACTCATATATAGCAATATTGTATTAGGATATGATGTGAAATACCTCACTCAAAGTAATTTAGATCACTTATGCAGTAAGAATATTCTAGACAAATAGTTATTGGTCCACTAATGCTTAATTAATAAATTTTAAATTGGGATAAAAATACTGAGAGAATCTGAAGAATATAAAATAGCCTCAGTAAAAACATGAAAGTCTCCATAATATTTGTCCTGTGTGAACAACTATATTTCCAGTGATATCAATCAGATTTTCACCTAACCTTTATTCATAATAATATAATATGATTACTCAATAAATTGATCATGTTAAATAATCAAACATAGAAACAAAAACTAGATTCTTTTTTGAAAGCTAGATTTTAAAATATGTTTCTTTAATTTTTTAGAAAAATTCTAGCTTCTGGACTCTTGAATATTTAATGCAAAACGTTAGGTCATAAACATGTCTTGCACATTCTCATAGCAATTGTAAGCAATTCCTGCTTAGGCTTGCTGTCTCAGGCCTAAAAACGTCATTTGATATATAGTTTCACAATTTAGAGTTACTTATGATATGATAAGGCTGTTTTTGTAAGTGTAAAATCGGTTGTTTCATCACAGACAAAAGCAGAAGTCTAAAGTATGTAGTTTTTGGCACAAATAAACCATAGTTGTACTTGAAACTCCATAGATTAATTTCCAATTATTTATAATTCTATAATCAGAAAACTGAGGGATCATAGTTTATTTGATTCTTTCTATAAATTTTGTAAAAGGTAGGGAAAGAATACATATATCCTAACTGAATTAAGACACAGAGACTAGCATATTCATTAATTCATTTCATTAGACCCAGCTGAGACTTTCAACAAAAAACAGTTTGAGTTTAAAACTCTCTGCTCATTAGAAATTAAATTGAGGGAACTAAATCTCTTTTAGCAGTTCACGATTAGTTATGAGATGCATTAATACTTTGTCACTGACAGTAGATACTGGATTTAAATATTAATCTTACAGAGAAAAAGCTTTATATTCCATTATATATTTTCTCAGCCTCAAAACTTGAGGCATTTTAGAAATGGAAATAAAGAAATTTCAAGCTATTAAGAAGGTCCAAAGCTTACCAGCCCAATGAAATGTGACCAATTTTTAGGGAAAAAGTCCCCCTTTTAAAATGGTAAAGGACTGAATAATTTCCTCAAATTTTTCTCACATAAGGAGTGTCTGTGTGTTACTCACTAGGCTAACTCCTGCCTATGGTTGAGTGACAGTAATATAGATCTTTTATGGTATGACAGAAAATTGTGGTAAACTTCATGCTGAACAGGGGAGAGGTGACACATGTATAATTATTTTCTTAGTTTATAGGGCCCAGGGCTTTGCTGGCTTGTGTGAATATTTCAAGGATTCAGTAATTTAGCTTTAGTTTGGATTCTTAATTTTCTGCCCCCAAAAATCATGTTATTCAGAACAGGCAAAAAGTATCTATTTTGACTCCAATTATGCCAAGCATTTTAATAGCCTATAGATGAGACATAAAGAGAAAGTTAGAGAGAGAAGCTTACTTAATTCAGTTGAAGTCTTAATTAAGATCTCAATTCTATCAGGCATTTAATATTGCATTTTATGTCATTTCTTCTGGTTTTTTTTCCAATAGAATATAATGGCATGTCAATTGTATATGATTATGGATAGCTATTTATGGCACTGGGCTTTGCTTCAACACTTAATTACATTTTGTTTTGAGGTTACTATTATATTACCACTGAGATTTTATTTGAATCTATTCTTATAGTTTTTCTTAAATCTCATTAAGATTTAAATTGTTAGTTGTAGATTCTTTTGTTTGTGCTTTTTCACTGTTTCTGTTTTTCTATTTCTAGGTCCAGTCTTTGGTGTGCTGTTCTTACTGATCACTTTAATGGAACTTAGGGGTATAAGAAAGGAAATAATTTATTTTTGCCACATGCTAAGCTCTCAATAAACAATGTATTTATGCACTGAAGAACAGCATGACACATCATTTGTAATTATTAATGATGTATTTGATTTTTACTCACTTTTTCACTCTCCTTTTAGTACGTTACATACCTATCTTTCTACCCTGTCATCATAGTGTACCAAAGCTTGTCCATCTCGATTGCTACAAATATGCATTAGAAACAATCATGGCTATTCATCACAAATACAGCATTTTTATAACCTTGTGTTTCTGCCCATTCACAGAAGTATTTGGAATCATTCATTTATTTACAAGTATTACAGAAGTAATTCATTTTGTTTATTCTACAACAAGGGTCAAGACAGATTAGATTCATGTATTATTAATGCTCTGACTTGAAAAGTAGCACGATTGCTCCATATTTAACCCTCTTCCTGGAATTATTATTTTCATTTTTTAGTAATCACTTGCATATTTCTTTATAAAGTTACTTAAAACTATACGGGGGAAGTTGATTCTCATTTTTAAAAATCACATAGTTGCTTTTTTATTATTTTCCCAAGGAATGAAGTCTAATTGAAACCATGCCTTGCTAGCATGTCCTGATTTGCCAGCCAACAAATAGGTTCTTATTTCTATTCATGGGATTCTATAACCAATAACTGGCTGGTAAAATGTGTTGAAATCAATCAAGTTGGAGATATGTGCTCAATGGACGGATAAGAGAGTCACAAGCTCTGCTCCTGAAGTGCACTTTCTATATAGTAATAGAAGGTACATGTCATTAGAGTTCCAAATATCTCAGATTTAGGGAAGTCTTCAGGTAATATATGCAGTGAAGAACATTACCAGGCACTAGGAAACAATAGGCTTCTCTCAATCAACATATATTTAAATATGAACAGCTTCCAGGAAAGCTTTGGGTATTTTTCTCTTTCCCTGACACTGATGTTAATTAAGTATCATAATTTAATGAACCTGAAAAAAAAAGAAAGAATAAAAAAGCTTGACATTTGTACAATTAGTGTTCACACGACAAGCAAATCCAATCCTCTGAATCTGAATTTCAGACAAATGTTACTGCCATTGTGCGCACAGAACTCTGACACCAGCTCGGCTTCCACATCTTCCATTATACGTCTAGGCTTAGCAGCGTAAAATAAATGAAGCGAGACAAGGCTTCTGCTGCAATCTTGCTTTACTCAGCTGAGAAGCGTATATACAATGAATGGGGCACCGTGAACAGTGGCATGGTTTGTTAAAAGTGCAGGACAGCATGGTGAGGTAGCAAAATATTAATTGGTAATATATCTTCCCTTACATTTGCATGTTATATGCATTCTCATGTATTCTAGATTTAGCTTCTTTATTTGCTTTAAGAGGCTTTAATGTGCCTCCTCATTATTCCACGGGAGGGCTCATTCCGTGTGAAAGTTAGTTTGCTTTGTTTCAAAGGATAAAGTACTCTGCTTTCTGTGCACAGACACTGGACAGAGAAAGGACTCCAAGTGATTGATTTAGTCCAAAGATTCTAAATTTCATATGGTAACACATTAATAAGTTTGAGTTGTTAATTTGTTGAAGTTAAACTGGCATTTGTTTAATGTTTAAAGGGAATGAAATATACTAAATTAGGTAGAGCTGAAGAGAAAAGAACAGAATAAAAGAGAGTAGATTGAATTGCACATAGTAATGGTAGATTCTTTTCAATTATCTGTTTGTGTGCGTATATGAAATTGTAATGTGACAAGTATATGAATTAATCATTGTAGGGTGAAGATCAGCATGTTTCAGAGGCACTTGCTTATTCTAAGCAGGACTCTACCTAACTTGAAAGTGCAGTCCCCACACTCTATGATGCCATGAAGCTGAACACAATGCAACTGTGATTACACTGTGAAAGGACCTCAACCCACAATCCCTCCTCCTAAACTGTGAGCAAGACCCATGAATATATGAGATCACCCTGGTAATTAAGTTACTTGGCAAGGATAGAATAATTTTCCAGGTTTAAATGTGTGCTCATGAGAATGAAGTTTATCCTACGTGGATCCCACCAAACCAGGTGAGCCCTTTAGAAAAGAATCTTGAAATAAATGAGATGAAACTGTAGCAGACCTGCTCCAGTTATCCTTGAAAAATCAAAGTGCCACAGTATGCAGAGTCACACGTGTGACATGGAGCAGTCAATGACTTATAAGGGTCAAGGGCTTCAGTCCTACAAGTACAAGACAATTAATCACAGCAACAACCAAGCTGCTTGAAAGAAGACTGAGTTTCAGATAAGTGTGTAGGTCACCCAACACCTTGGGCTCTGCCTTATGAGGCACAAAATTAAGGCTCTAGTTGTGCTGCAGTTGGATGTCCATGATCAAAAAAAAATTAAGGAAATTACTGGATGATGTTTTAAGTAGCTACATTGAAAACTGTCACATTAAAAAGCGAGAACAAATAAAGTTCCAGGCATATGGGATCCCCTTTTTCTGTCCTGGGGTCAGCACTGTTCACTAAACATGGAGACATTATTTGCTTTCTTCTGTCCACTAAGTTTCTACAGCCAAACCCACCATTAGATCGGCTCCATTCACATCTGTACAACCTGTCAAAGGGCTGGTTTTACTCATCTGGCTTCTCACTATATACCCTGATTTTTTTTTTAAAAGCACAAAGAATAATACTTGCAGGTAAGGAATGGCTCTTGGAGTATAATTCCCCCATCCTTGCAAAGTAGATATTAAACCTGCTTTGCTGAAGAGAAAGACGGAGGCCAGAAAAGTTAAAAGAGAGAAAAGTATTGCACACAGTTACTTGAACTAAATCTATTTAAAGCCCAGATGTCTCTGATTATTTTATCATTAAATTTCTCAAAGCAACAAGAAATTACATTTGATTTACTATGAAGCAGAATGCAGTGCAATGAGTGACGTGATTTTTAGCATAGTTATTTAACTTAGTTGAGCTTCTGTCTCTACATTTCGTTATTTGGGAGTGTGTGTGTGTGTGTGTGTGTGAGAGAGAGAGAGAGAGAGAGAGAGAGAGAGAGAAAGAGAGAGAGAAAGAGAGACAAAGACAGAGAGAGACAGAGAGACAGAGACAGAGACAGACAGGGAGAGACAGGGAGACTAGCAAAGAGATGCACAGGTATCATTCCTGTCCTTTGGAGTGGTGAGAATCATGATGACTATTAAATACATATTTTAATTTAATCACTAGATGAATTTTGTAAGCTCTCAATCAATTAGCAAAACAGTTTATAATTTAATATCAAAATTAAATGAATCAATACCCTACTAATTCTATAAAACTTATGTAATGGAAGTTTCACTAGTTAAGAATTTAGAGTAATTGAAATGGAATGAGACCTGACATTGAAAAAAAGAAAAAGGAATCAGCTACACATCCTAGAAGAGTAAAGAAGATACATGCAAGAAATTACTATTTTTATTTTATTATCATAATACATTATTATATATTACTCTTAAAATTGAAACTGTCTTTACATGCAACTACTTAATAAACAGTGTTCTGGATATTTCTGTACATGACTATGTATACTAAGCATGATTTTTTAGAATGTGATTTAAATTATCTCCTTATTCATCATATTAGTGAATTTCTATCCAAGCTAAACATAAAAATTAAAAGTATTTTAATGTATGAAAATATCAAAATACGTTTGCAATTTTGTAAAACAAAAAAAGCCCTCTAATTTCGAACTAATTCCCCTCCAAAAACTCATTCTCCAGAATTAAAAGTTGTGTATGAATAGAGTCATCTGCTAAACAATCTGAATTTGAAATTAAAACAAGCCACAACTGAGGGTCTTGTGGAAGTGACTCCTGTATTTGCAGCTCGCCTCAGAGCTGCAGGAAAGCTGCCACTCCTAGTAGCACAGTGGAAGACGAAGGGGCTGGCTTTCACAAATCTGAATTACAGATATTTTGGTGATTCTCTTTGTATTCCTACTTTAAGATTTCATGACTAATATTCCCAGTCATGGTCAACAAAGTGATTCCTTGCCAACTCTTACTATAGTGCTGATGTATGGCAAATTATTTTGCTTCAAATTCGTAGACCATGCATTTAGACAAACAGCAGGTATTTCAAAAGCTGACTTCCTATATATAACTTGTTATATATGCTTATGCTGCACTGTGTATATTATGTTTTATTAGAACAGCAGATACTGTTAAGACTTCTTTCAGATTCTCCTGACTTCTTATGCATCTTTTTTCTTTCCTCTGATCTACTCTCCAAAAATTGTCCCTTGTAGTTGAGAGTTGTTGTGCAACTCAGTCTCAGCTACGTCTGAGGATCAGTTAGGAAAATTGCTTGGTGCCAGGAATTCTAGACCTGCCTGGGCAGCAATTTGTCTTTGCACTTTGAAAGAGGGAGTATGAGACATTTTGATCCAATGAAAGGAACAATTTTAAGACATTTAGGAGAAAACCTTGATTTCTCCACTTCTAATTGTGGGTAAAAGCTGGAAGTATACACAGAAACAGCGTGTAAAAATTAGTCCCTGGTCACAAAGACTATTTCACAAACGACTTCCAACCACAAGTCTTTCAAGAAAATGCCTAATTTCATAATTTTGAAAATTTCAATTTTCCATTGAGAAACATTTTAACAAATATCAAAAAATGACATGCTGGGCTATCTTCAGTGTCCTGTGCTGCCTGACTTCCCTGTAGATGAGAAGAATTTCAAGGGGTGCATCTAAAGATGGGCCTGGAATCCAAACAGTGCTCCTGGCAATTGCTAAAGATGCCCCATCTAAGGTTTAGCTGCTGCCTGAAACATACCCTCTTCATAACATAACAGTGTTACAACTCAACTTTAGAGTACATATATTTTTATGCTATAATCTGTTCTTAAGATGTCTTACATGATTACTATACTTTACCAAGAGCATCAACATTGGTTTAAAGAATTCCTTAGATCACTAAGTTATGTTACTTTTACTCTTGCATGACTACCTACCATTTTCAGTTAGGGAGCTTTAGAGTTGGACAAATAAACAAAGAAAAGTAACTCTCCTCTAGAAGGTAAATTTTGAGTTAATATAACTGTAGATAAGTTACTAACCTTCAGAATATTTTACTTTTTAACCTGGCAAGTCTGCCTGCTCTCTTTGAGTAGAATCTCTAAGCTATTTTTACTAAATAAATTATATGTCTAAGTATTTTTTACTACACTGAGAAGGTATTTGTTTTTTAGCTGAGTGGCAGCTTGTCAGAAACATTGATTAATATTTGACATAAGGCATACAGAAGCTCTATAGTAATGGTTCTCAAATTTTGGGAGCCTGAAACCATTTTTTCCACTTAAAAATTTAGGGAGGACCCCACAGTTTTTGCTTCTTTGCATTAAATCAATTGAGCTTGTTATTATTGGAAAATACAATGTAAAAAAGTTTTAAAATATTTTATGAAAACATATAAACTTTCTACTGCTAAAAATAAATGTTGAGAAACATGTGGTTCAGAAATTAATAAGAAGCGTTATTTTCTGTTGCATGGATGTCTGCAATGGCTGCTTTAATAGAGATAGGTGGATTCACATGCCTGCTTCTGTGTTGTCTGTTGTAGTGCGATTTAGGGATGAAGCATCTGGAGAAAACGTGACCTTACATCACTGCAGAGTGAGACTGAAGAAATGTTTTGGGGACTTTATTGGGGGCCACAGACCATATGCAAAGCCACAGCTCATAAGCACCCTCATAGTCTCTATTTTCTCTCTCCTCAAACCTGATTTATACTTGATTTTTCTTCTCCTTTCCCTTTATATTTCATGTGGCTTGGTTTCTTTCTTGTTCCTTTATTCATTTTTTCCACCATATTGATTTTTTTTTCTTTCATTTTCATTAGGGAAGGGGCTACGGGATGTCCAGGGTCTCACTACTAGATTGGACTCTTAGTGATTCACCTGTTTATAGCCTCCCAAGAGCTGGGATTACAGGTGAGCGCCAGCACACCCAGTCTCATTTGTTGTCTCAGCAGGCCTCGGGGGCGGGGCCGGCACCATATTGATTTTGCTCTTTATTTTTTAAATTTTTTGCCGTCCTCTAACTCTCTTCTTCAATTTTGCTATTTCCTGTTGAAATCCTGTTTTTATTTTTCTCTTCAGATGATCTATGAAAATAAAGTATATATCTCTTGGAAAGATATTATCTTGTTAGCACATGGAAAGATGTATAACTCCTATTTATTTCTCCCAATTTTTTCCATGAAAAATTGACTATCTAGCCATATAAATAAAGCAACAGCAAATGTCAAGTGTTTTTAATTTTCCACTTTACCTCAGTCCATATACCCAGTTTTGTAATTCTCTTCCCAAAATTGATCTTACATTTATTCGTCTTCAACTTCACATCTCTAAGCCAAAATCAATTTGAATCCACTTTTTTACCATCATTGTAACTCAAAAGCCTAATAACTGTTTTATTTCTTTCCTTTTACTCAACTCTACTACCACAAAATTTTTCCACTCAGTGGTCAAGTCAATTTCTAATGATGCTATGGGTAAGACATTTGAGCTCCTTCTCCATTCGGGATACCATGCCCAACTGGAGAAGGAGCTGTTATAAGGGTTGCTGATAATACTTCACAGATGACCAGATCTGCTCGGAGGGACTGACTCTCAAGACGAGAAGCTAGCTCCTCTGAAGGTGCAGCCTTTAGAGCCCAAAGATAAAAAATGGCCAATGACATGGGTGGGATGAAATAAACTGACACCACACACTGGAGTATACTCTGTGCTCTTCAGATTCCCATTTGAACACAAGAAAGGTATTGATTACTGAAATTATGTCTTTGCCACTTGCTTCCTGTACTCCTGTTACCCTGAGCTTGTACTTTGCCTCAAACTCTTCTAGAGAACCCAAAGCAAAACACGTAAGACCCAGTATCATATGTCAAATTATATTTTTTCCTGTTTAAAACTTTACAGTAAATTCTAAACTCTTCATTATTACCTACAAAATATTACTTTTATGGGTGGGTACCTATTTAAACACCGACGTCATCTCTTGTCAACCAGCTGAAGAAGGTACATCGTCAGGCCATTTGGTTTTGCTACTTTTTGTCTGAAAAGCTCTGTCTAAATTTCTGTAAAATAGTTTTTCATCGTTGAATTTTAGACTTATTATTTTATAGGGATTTATGAATATTCTACATAAATTTGCCCTTAATTTCAATTCATAATTCTGTTAAATCACTATTTTATACTTTTATATAATTTATGATGGAAATCATCTTGTTTATAAATTTTCCAAATACTGGCCACAGCACTGCTTGTCCATGTTCTAAGAGGGAGAGGTTTAATTTGGCTCAAGTTTTAAAGAAATTCACCTCCTAGGAAGTTGACTCTAAGACAGAAATGTGGCAAAAGGGCCTGTGAAGCCAGGATGATTAGTTCATGGAAGGAGGAAACAGCACCAGAGTCGAAGAGATTAGGTACCAGATACAGGTCCTAGACTGTGGTGCCATGGCTTACACAGACACTTCCAGTAGTATGCTCCCCTAATCTCCTGAGTGGATCCCAAAGACATTCCTGTTGACAAACCAGCACATCATGACACTTATCAACTTTGTAGTCTAATGTATCTCCACGAACTGTGCTTTTTCTCCCCATAAAGACAACAGCAAATTCCTTATTGCACCTAGAATAATACAAAAATATCCATAAAATTAGAAATGTGACAACCACTTTCCCAGCAGTTCCAACAGCTTTTCGAAAGTGCAAGTCAAATTCTCTTCCAAAACTGAAAGCAAACTCTTAGCTGGGAAATTCTAAAAGAAAAACAAACAAACAAAAAAAATCCAAGTTACATAATTGCAAGTTAAAATGGCACAAGGTAAGGGTTGTTATTTCAAACCATTACCATTTCAAAAAGGAGAAATAGGAAGATGGAAAAAATTTGTACCAAAATGAGACCAAAATTCATCAGGGCAAACATTGATTCTTGTAGCTCCATATTCAACATCGATGCACATAGTGAAATAAGGATTCCAAAGAGCTTGGGCAACCTCACACCATGAACCCACTTTTTGATGCCTAGAAGGCCTCTCACTTCACTGGCTCTGCTCATGGTGTACAGTTCTGCCCAGAAGATGTTCTGTATTCCTGTCATTCCCAAATTCCTAGGGTTTCCAGTCCACCTCTTTGACTTCCACAAATCCATGCATTATCTTCTCAGAGACAGTTTCCCTGGCTTTTCGAGACTTCCTTTAGAATTGCCTTTGTTTCCTTACCTATACTGTTATCAATTTAGCCGCAAAAGATAGAAAATATTTACTACCTCACAATTTTTCACAGTCACTAATTCAAGCAGTTTAAATGGGAGGTTCAGTGTTCAAATCCTGTATGATTATTTCAGCCAAGTATCTGGCTGGAGTGGCAGTCATCTGATGGTGCAGTGGGTTCATTTAAAGACAGATATTGGCAAGTCTCAGTTCCTCTGTATGTCAACCTTTCAAAGGATGCTGAGTGTTTCCAGTACTAACTGGCTTTCAGAATGTCTCTCCAAGTAAGTGATGAAAAAATAGGAGAAGTATTTCTTTCCTAGCAGTAAGTACTGCTCTAGTACATAACCAGAGAAAGATCCAACCAAAACAGGAAACTACAGAGAAAACTTTCTATTGAACATAGTTGTAAAAATTTTCAATAAGATGCTAGCAAACAATGTAGTAAATTGTCAAGAAAATTATACACCATGACCAAGTAGGATTCATCTCAGGGGTGTAGGGACAGTTCAACATATGCAAATAAATGAACATAACACTCCATATCAACAGAGTCAAGGACAAAATTCACACAATCATTTCAATATACACATAAAAAAGTATTTGACAAAGTCAAATTCCAATTCGTGAACAAAAAATACACAGAAAATTAGAATACATGGTCTTTATCTCAATCTGATAAAATCCACCTATAACAAACTCACTGCCAAGATCATACTAAATAGTGAAAACCCTGAAACCTTTTACTCTAAGTCAGGAACAAGACAAGGATGTCCACTGCCACCACTCCTACTCAATATAGCACTATAAATATTAGCCAGAATAATTAGACAAGAAAAAGAAACAAATAAAATAAAGATAGGAAATGAAAATAGTACATTATCACTCGTGGCGGACGATATGACATTTTACAAAGAAGACCCAAAAACTTCACCAAAACACAAATTCAGTTGCATAGCTGGATACAAATTGAACACTCAGAATTCAATACCATTCTTGTACACAAATGATAATCTCAGTAAAAGAAAAATTACACACACCACACCTTTTGAAATAACATCAAAAATTAAGTACTTAGGAATTGATTTAACAAAGGCAGTAAAAGTTCTTTATACTGAAAATTATAGTAATCTGAAAAAGGAGATTAAAGAATACATCAGAAAATGGAAAGACCCCTTGGTCTTGGGTATGAAGAACCAACATGGTGAAAATGGCCATACTTCCAAATTTGTTATACAGATTTATTGCAAATAAATCCTGATAAAAATCACAACATATATCACAGAATTAGAGAAAAAAATCTCAAAGTTTATTTTGAACCAG
>NDGM011136073.1:0-23164 GCA_002564305.1 Octomys mimax | reverse complement strand
TGTGCTTTGCCAAGCTTATTCCAAGTAGGTGCTTCAGACCACTGAGCCATCTCACCAGCCCCTCTTATTGTATAGTTTAACACAAAAATTATATCCTTACACTTAAATCAGGCAAATTCAAGTGGAGAAAAGTATATGCTGCATCACACACATACACACTTACTGCAAATCATCATCCTTCCTTAACCTTTAAACTCCTCCCTTTCAGCAGGGTGCAGAAACCCCAGCACGGATGAGCTGAAAGTTCAAGGCTAGCCTGGGGCACAGAGTGAGTTCAAGGCCAATTTGAACTGCATAGTGAGACTCTCAAAAAGCCAAGGGAAAAATCCTTTTATAAGCGTTTCTCACTTGGGTGAAGTCAGAAGAAAACTGTTGGGCAGAAGCGTCCACCAAAGATCTAGGGTGACCGACTTCGCTACTTCTACCTTCCACCAGGCAAGTGGGGGGCGCTTTCTGCAAGGCTTATTGGCGTCCTCCAGCTGCAGCCCCGTCTCACCGAAGACTGTAGCTCAGTAGGAGGCATGACTCACAGAGACAGAGGTTTCCTCCTATAAATTCCATCCATTGAATAAACTGGAAACCTTTTGTCAGCAATATAAAACAGAAACTCTTGGAGTTTCATGCTGTTCCTTAAGCGATGAATAATAAAATGAAAATTTTACAAATTATTCAAAACTTTCACACTCACATTACATGAGGAGAATATTTATACAAACTCTCCCAATCTTAACATCCAGCTTCAGTAATTACAAAGGCCTGTAGACATTAATTTCATTCCTCAAAGACATAAAATGCAAAATCTTAACAACTCTTGTATGCATTCCAGTGGAAATATGCTTGGCTGGAAATCATAGAAAAGCTAAAAATCAGTAGAAGGAACAATTCAATGGCTTGTATTTCATCTTGGAGCATTGAGTGTACAGGTAGGAAGTACAGAGCTCAAGCCCCGGTCCTGAGGGGTCACGAAGGATTCAAGGGACATCTCTTCCCCTGCTCCAGAGCACAAGCATACGAGGCTGATGGCTGCTCACCTGGAAGCGGGCCACCACGCCCCATGGAGGGGAGGAGGCCAGCGGAAGGACAGCAGCTTCCTCCCTGAGCTCTGCACTGTGCTCAGAAGGAAAGCGCCCCAGAAAGCTCCATCTCATCACCATCCACATCTAATTGCAGAGGCAGCTGGAAGGTGGAACGCTTTGCTTTCCGTCTTGTGGAACACAGGACGATGGGGGCCAAGGGGACAGGCAAATGCTGAAATGAGTCCCGCTGCGGCGACTGCTGCCTCTGCAGACCACACAGACCTGGTGGCAGCCACAAGAGCTCCCCCAGATCAGCAGGGGCACCATCAGACTCAGGGGCTTGCTCCCCAAGTGTGTTCCGTGCCAGTCTGAGTTCTCCATGAGTCAATACCTCTCTTTCTATTGCAAATTTCTGATTATATCAAGATATTAATTTAAAATTTAAAAATTACTTTCCTGAATAGCCTTCCTATAAATAATACTTAATCGCATGCACATATCACAAATTTCCCCTAAGGCCTTGTCAAATAATGTCCACAGACCTGAAGTTTGACCAAATCACACAGCCAGGAGATCCTTACAGGATGACACGATCTAAGCCTTATTTTTAAGTTAGACCTCTGACTAACACGGGTCACCCTGGGCCAACAAACAGCATCTCAACACTGAAACACAGGACTCAGATTCATTCACTGAAGAGAAACCCTGCAGCCAACACCCTTTCAGTCTGTCCTAATGTTGAGGAGGGGAGAGCACCAGGAAAAAGCCTCATCAACGGTTTCTTTTTGCATGCTCTTCCAGGATTGTCTGCCTTGAGATTTTTATTGTAAAAGAATTCAACCTTTTTTTTCTCATCTAGGGAGTTGGGCTCATCAGAGAGAAGAACAGAGAATTGTCCTTAAAGCAAATAATAGCAGCACACTTAAAATAATTTTAACTCCTTTAACAAGTACTGACCTTACACCCTGATCTCTGAATTTGGAGATGTCTATCTTTCTGTGGTCTTCAATTATTTTGATCTATGATACAAGGAAAGCACAGATGTAGTTTTCAACAACTCTTTCAAGAATTTTCAGGGAATACTGAAAATGATGTCCTATCCTTTCTGATAACATTTGATGATTCGATATGACCAAAATTAGCTTTATACAACACTAGGGAAGCCTGACCGGAGAGAATACAGTCATCTTGAAGGGGTGACTTCCCTGGACCACAGAGGAGAAAGCAGGCAGGAGCAATGGGAAGAGTTTATCCAAGTGTTGCTCTGTGTGTGTGTGTGTGTGTGTGTGTGTGTGTGTGTGTGTAAGCTCATGCTTGCACATCTGGGGAGGAGACAGCATGCCCTGCAGGTCAGACTGCCTGGCTGTTTCCGGCAGCAGGTGAGCACCTGCGCCTCCCGCCACCGCCTCCTGCCGGCCTGTGGCTGTCCAGAGCCCCCAGCAAAGCATCCCGCCTCCCCAGTGCATCCCGCCCAGGGCAGCGCCCACCCCCAGACCACACAGGGTGGTGTAGACTACAGCATGGGTGACTATCTGTGAGGTGTTTTCAGCGGCAAAGACAATGCACGATTAACACAAGCGTAACACACAATTGTACCTGGAGGAGTTTCCTGGGAGTTCACAAATGCTCGATCACAAAAAGGCTAATTTGTGAATGTAGGTTCATATAATTGGTTCATATGTTCATCAGATTTTCAAACATGGCAGTTTTGTTTAAAAAGACCAGCATGTTAGTCGAACTACTAGAGGGCTTGTGGTTGTTGTTCTGTTTCTTAGTAAGATGAGGGTGCTAGAAAACCATACCGCACTGTAAATGCTTAATGTCTTCTCAAAAGAAGGGAATTCTGATGACTTGAAGAAAACATAACAACAGGAAATACTAAGAATTCAGAATAAATCATCCCTGCCTCCCTGGCACGGAGGCAAACAAAGGCCCTCCCACTATTAGATGTCCTCGTGACCTTTGTGAGGCTCAGGGATTTTTAGGTACCAAACAGGAAGGTTGAAATTGGTGAGTTCTAAGGTCATTTTCACTTCTGAAAAATGCCCCAATTCTGTGACCCAGCACCGTGTAGAGCAGGGAGGGCCAGAGACTGAAAATCTCGGCCTCTGCTCCTGAGGCCGCCCAACATAGCAGCACGCTGCTTGTGCAAGTACTGTTGGGGGTTCTTCCTAAGGTTTAAAGTGTCTATATGATAAGGGAAACTTTTAGTATTTATCACAGATTTTTTAAAAAATGATGTTTTTCAAATGCTTTAAGACAGCTTATAGAAAAAGAGTTCATTGAGAAAACGTCAGACATAGATTTCTGTCTCAGATGCCTCTGACAGAGTACACCTTGATCTTACAGTCTCTAACTATGGTAATATTCATTAATTCAAACAGGGTTTTCTTTTAAACTGACATTTGGATTAGGTCTGTACCACCAACACACATGACTGAGAAACTTAATCAAAGATGGTATTTTCCATTAAACTCATACAAAAAGCACAGGGACTGGGGTTCAGTCCCCAGCACCACATGCCACACTGGCCCCACCCTCGGGCCTGCGGAGCCAGCCACCAAGTCCTGGCGTGGTGACACACACTTGTAATCCCAGAGCTGCGGAGGCTGAAAACAGGAGGGTCACTATGAGCCTGAGCTGCGTGGTGAGACTCTGTACCAAATACATTTTTAAAAACCTCATAGATAATGTGGCAAGTAATTGAACCGGTTTTTCAGAGTACATAATTCCTGCTCAGACAAGACAGCGTACATTCATCACCCCCAGCTTCCCTCCAAGTGCAGCTATAAACCCTGGAACTAAGGCAACAGCCATCCAAGGAAAGATGCAGAACAATGGGAACAGGGTGGTGGACTGTTTAAGGACCCGCAGGCCACAGGAAATGCAGAGCAACAGGGCGCCTTCCAACTCCCTAACTAGCCGCCAGCAGGTAGTCTTCAGACCCTAGGAGATGCCAGGAGGATTTGTCCTGTCACCGCACCTAACCTCAGGCTAAGCCAGCAGCACCAAGGGCCCCAGAGCGCTGGTGGGATCCTGCCCAGGAAGCCCTGCGTCAAGTGTGCCTCTTGTCTGCAGTCCAACAGCTCTCCACCCACCTTCAGGCCCACACGGCCCCACCTGGAGAGGCTCCATCTGCACAGGCTGCAAATAAGCCAAGCAGACTACACTGTTGCCCTGCAGTCTCCTGAAACATAACTGCCCAGAAAGTAAGCCAAAACCTGTGCACTAACGCTGAACAGAGGAGCTCCATGCAGAAGGGCAGCACTTCAAAAAGACCTCCTAACGCAACGCTCAAAAGGTCTAGGAGTTGACTACAACTTGAATACAAGACAGTAGACCAGAACCCGATGAGAGCGGGGAATGAAGTGGATGCTGGAATTACCTGACAAGACCTGCAAATTATCCATTACCAAAAATGCTTCCGTGAGCGAATATGAACTCTCCAGAGACAAATGAAAACAGAGAAAATCTGAGCAGAGAAGTATAAGCTATAAAAAGAGCCCAACAGAAATTACAGAGCTGAAATATACAGTCATCAAAAATAAAATAGCCATTGAGCGGGTGGCTCAGGTGACAGAAGATATGCAGCGCACTGGAGGACAGGTCAGGAGGACTTATCCAGTCTGCACAATGCTGCAAAATAGACTGGAGAAAGAAAATTACCAAGGAGAAGAGGCAGAAACAGAAAGCTGGCCAAAGAGGCATTCGTAATTCAATTAACAACTCGCAGGAGGAAGTGGTTCACTTCTAGAGGATTTCTAGTGCTGGAAGAACCTGCAAGTGCAGCCACTGGGGCAACGAGGGGATCCCAGGAGAATTTCAAGGAAGACAACGATCTGAATGAGATTATAAAATAAACACAGATGCAATATTAAGGACATAAAGGAAGGAAAGAATCCATTTAAAAAGGGCAGAAGACCTACAAGGAAAAAAAACCAGGTAGTCTGAAAAGGCAGGCACCCAGCGGCACTTCTACAAAGGAAGACATAAGCCATAGCTCAAAGGACTTGAACAGACGCGGCACCATTAAGGATAGAATTCGTTAGCTAGGAGGTGGTTCTGAATAATTACCTAGATGCTTCATAAAAATATTTTAATAATGTAATACAGAAACAATAGACATGACAGATTTTAAAAGTCAATATAAATCTAATAAGAATGTCAGAAGAAATACCAGAGCAGACGGAGGCCAGACAATACACAGGGAGAGGAACCTGTCGATTTCTAACAGTAAACTCAGGAGTCCCCTGTTTAAAGAGGCACAGAAAACCCCACAAAGGAGCAACAAAAACAAAGCCACAACACACAGCCTTGTAGCCGAGAGCCGAACCGCTCACAATCAGCAACAGGGGCTGCAAGTGTTCTCCAAGCTGGGAGGAAAAAATGAAATTATAGCTGGGGAGATGGCTCAGTAGAATAGGTGCCTGCCTGGCAAGCACAAGGTCCTGAGTTCAACCCCTGGCACCGCTAAATAAATAAATACACAAATACATAAAATTAAATGAAATCAACATCATCAGTTTAGGGGTCTGTGCCCAGAGACAACACATCATTTAATTGTTAGGGTAAAATACAATTTTAAACAAACAAATCACAAAAAAGATGAGATTTTCGCCATTTGTACATGCTTAACAGAGAGCTTCCACCATAAGAAGGAATTTGAATCCAAAAGATGTAAGTTTAACTAAACACTGACTGTAAAAAACGATCAAAGGGAAGCAGTTACCTGCAAGCTGGCCTTGGGGTGCAGGACGCGGTGGAGTGACAGTACTACAGCATTTGGAAATATGGAGAATAATCAGTCATAACACGGTCAGGGCTTTACATCATTCCAGAGAACAGCTACTGCAATTAATTTCATCTAAGTCAAGATGGGTATTAAAAACATAAAAATAACCACTAGGAATAGCCACTGGATATATAATATTCAACTCACCAGACAGAAAAGAGGCTGAAGAAATTCAATAGGTCCAATAAAAGTCAGGAAAGAGTGATAAAATATGAAAGGCTAGCAGAAGAGTGGGCAGAGGAGAAGTCCCCAGTGAGACGACCCCATGACTCAGAAGGCACACGGGTTCCACCTAGAGGAGCACGGGTGAAGGGGACATTGTGAGGGCCCCCACTTCGACTCTGATGGGCTCGTCTTCAGACCACCTTGGCATAGTCCCTGGAGGAGGAATAGGGCAAAGCGAACACAGGGCTGCAGCCAAGCCCCCCTGGAGCCCCAAGCTCTAGGCCGCCTCCAGATCGACCGAAGTTATGCTGAGATGGTGGATCTTGATCCAGGTCAGTCATTGAATATGAGCTACCCAGGCAAGCCAATGGTCTGGGACAGGGGGCTCCCTCAGCTCCACCACTCCCAAGAGTGTCTGATGATTGACAGCCCTCTGGCAACAGCACTGGTGTCACAGTGTCTACCCATGCATCTCTAAACTGGCTAAAATGACCATGTTCAGAAGAAACACATTGGTCTTGTCGTCAACCCACACCCCACACCTTATCTAAATCACACTACTTGAATCCCTTAGAGAGCAATGGGTGAAATTTCACACCATGTAATAAAAGATAAGACCATTACCAACTCCCAAAACATCAGAACTGAGCCTTTCTCATCCACTTCCTGCTTCTCAGCTAAAGTTAGTGAAATAAGATATTTAAAGCCACCGGGGGTTCTTTATTCCTCCATGATTTTTAATGTTCATTTTGTAATCCAAAAGGATAAGATCGCGTCTGCGTCTAGTGTCTTTACCAAACCCACCCTTCCTTGCACACCTGTAGTACCTGTTATTAAATATGTGTTTCTAGATGAGCGAAGGACTCCAAGATCAGAAAACCATATAGGATTGATTTCTTCTTCCTCAAATCAAAACCAATCCTATTACAAAAGCAAACAAGCATGTCCAAATGGGCACCCTCTGGAGAAATTTAAGATAATTCATCATCGCACAATACACCAAGCAAGAAGCAAATCATAAAGCAAAACCGCTGAGAAAAATAGAAGGAGGCGGCATATTGCAAAACAGGTTCTTCACAGCTGGCTAAGGAGTACAGGAAGATGACAGAGGCGCAGGTTAAGAGGCTGCGGATCAGTCACGCCATCTAAACAATTCCAGCCCGCTGAACTCTTACTTACTGCTTGCAAATGAACAAAACGGCTTCTGCTGGTTTTAAAAAAGAAAAGTGATAGAAACATACAGCAAAATATGTTGCTTGCCAAGTGTTGCAGGACCCACTGAGAGCTTGTTATGTAGAGGACACAGGCCACGTGGAGGGGTTTCTCTCTTGGGCGTGAGAGAAAAACCACGGCTGAACTTCCTCCTACCAGAAGTGGAACCATTGGCCCCTTTAACCCTTCTGTCAATTCACATACGGATAATCCCAGATCTCTCCCTATACCTCAGATCATAAATAAAACCAACTGAAGCTCTTACATTGCTTTGTTTTTTATGAAAAGTACAGGCATAACAATCACTTGTAGCACAAAGGGAGCTCACAATCCAAAACAGGATACCTGGACTTTTATTATTTTTCATTCTAACTCTTTCTGTGCCTGTGCATTGACTGTGCCTGTGATTCCGATGCCGTCCCCTGGAATTTCAAGGTGCTGGAAACCTGACTTAAAAGGTTCCTGAAGGAGGAGGAGCGGCTTCGTCTCACAGGGATCTCAGCCGGAGAATGCCCCGAATGTGTCCTGTCCAGCAGCAGCCTCCACAGGTGCCGGCCACGCAGTGTCATTCCAGCGAGCATCAGAGCCTTTAAGCCTCCGCTCAAGCATGCGTGTCATGTATGTGCAGGACGTGGCGGCGCGCTAGACCCCCGCGCGCCTCTGTGCGCTCCCTCTAACCTGTTGGTTACGGTTTGGATTTTTGTGTCAAGTATGGGACATGGAAGCTGGTCTGCGGAAGAAAGGGAGCAAAACAGGAAGAGGGAAGAAGAAAGAAAACAGGAAGCAAAGGGGGGCTTGGGATGTCCGCGCCCATTCCGGGGCCTTAGAAGGGGCCCAGTCCCCGACTGAACCGCGGGGCCCTTCCACCCACATCAGGCGGAGTTTAACAGAAGTTCCTGCCTCTCCTTATTCCAACGCTTGCGTGCCCAGCTGATGCCCCAGCCACCAGACAGCAGGACCCACAAACTCCTGGGGACACCAGCTCCCGCCCCGACCCCACAAGCCACTGCCGCTGCCGCCTCTGGGCTGGGAGCCGCAACCCTCCTGCCTCTGCATCTTGCCTCTGCCGGCTGTCCTTTCCCCGGACTAGTGGAGGGGCCCCAGGGGAGGCAGGGGCAGAGATAGAGAGGAGACAGGAAGGGGCCCACTAGCGGCTAGACTGCAAGAGCCGAGCGACCCGGGCGCCCAGTTCTCTGCGCCCCTGCAACCCGCCTCGTGCGTGGCAGTCGCCGGCACTGCAGGACTGGGAGCCGCCGCAGCTCCCGCAGCTCTTACCTCCAGCTGCCGGTGGACGGGAGCCGCTGCTCGGCCGGGATCCGCAGGGAGGCGCGGGGCAGGGCTGGGGGCCCCGGCTCGGCTCTGCTCCAGCCCGGCCGGAGGATCCGCCGGGGGCCACGGCTGTGCGCCCTCGCCCTCGCCCGTGCGGCGGCGGTGACGATGTGGCCGCGCTGCAGGACTCGGGGCCGAACGGTGTTCCTGCGGCGCCTCCACCTGTCCGCCTTGCCGCCCGCTCACGCTCTGGCCCCGCACCTACCTCGCCGCGTCCCGCGCCTGCGGAGCCAGGATCACGCACAGCCCCGAGCGCCCATCGATCAGCCGCACTGAGCCCGGCTAACCCGCTCCCGCCGCCCCCGTTCACAGCCCGCGCCGCCGCTGCACGCGCGCCCCGCGGTCCCCGCGCGGATCCAGGGCCAGGCGGGCGCGCAGGGGGAGGGGAGATGGCGGGAGGGGTGGAGCAGCCACGCGCGGCGTGGGGTCCACGGCGCTGGGGTTGCACAAAGTACCCGGGGGACAGCGCGGTGCCAGCGCGCCACGGGCATGGAGCTCGTCGAGGAGGCGGCTCCGGGCAGGCAGGAGCAGACCCTGAACTAGGGAGCCTGGGGGCGGTGGGCACCATCGCACCCCTCTGGGAGGGTCCTGCGAGAGTGCGCGCGTGCATATGCGAGCTTGTAGTGCAGATGTGTGGGTGTAGGGGGGGCCGGGAGAGACACTCTGGTCCCCACGTCCCAGTCGTCCCAGCCTTTGCAGATACAGAACAGAAAGACCTGAAGATAGGGGGAGCCCCTGTAACTTTGCTGTGGAACCACCTCCTGGGGTCACCCGCATCTTGCCCCCGTGCAGTGACCACGAGGTCACGCCCATTTACACCAGGCGGTTCCTGGTGCAGGGCCAAGAGCGCAGGGGAGACACAATCCTGGGCCCCAGCAGCTGCGGTCAATGGGAGAAACAGCTATGGAGGCCCCAAAGGGACAATACAGGGGCCACACCGCAGAGACACGTGCCAGTGACGAAAGTGGTAACTGTTTTCCCTAGTGGGAGAAGGAAGGAGGCCAGGAATTCCATCCCAAATGGTCCCATAGCAAAGGACCAACAGGAGCTGGACTGGGAAGTAACAATCACCACGTCGGCACCTGCTCTGCACCACTGGGGTGAGCAGCGCCAGCTCTGCGGCTGTGATGCCGCCTGCTTGCACCTGTCACTTTCCACCAACCTATTGACCTTAGCCATTACCTGGAAAGCGAGCCCAACGCCACAGTGTGTCCTGAGGCAGTGGACATTTGGAGGGATGCCCAAAGCCTCCTGCGAAGCAGCCAGTGCCCACACCCTCTCTGTGAAGGGTAACAAGAGACATCACAACTTAGACATATTCAATACAAGGAAACCACTGCCCAGTGTGGACGGGAATCTAAACCGTGATTGGATCTAAACACAGGAGCCATGCAAAGGAGCATGCGCCCCTCTGCGAGTACCACGGTCACAGGTGTTACACCATCTCCAGAAGCAAAGGGCTCTCCCTGCAGGAAGCTCTAAGCAGGCTCTGGTATGAGCATGATGCCAGCTCTTTAAACGTGTTTCCTGTCTCTTCCTAGAAATTGTGCAAAGAAAAAGGGCAAGGGCTGGGGTAGGAGTTAAGTGTTATTTCCCAAAAACTTATACAGATTTTACACACAAATTCCACCAGTCTCATAAAGGTGTGAAAAAACACTGAGCTTGGGCAGAACTCACATGAAAAAGGCCCAGAGAGAGCCGCAAAAGGAACCAGCCACAGAGACAGCAGAAAGTGCCAGCAAAGACATCTCCCAGGAATGCGCGAGATGCCGTGCAGTGTGGCCGCTAAGCCTCTCACTCCTGCAGCAGGCGCAGACGAAGGGCAGAAGAGATGCCTTGCTAGGGCGTGGGGAGGGCGGAGTTCTCAGGGAATATGGTTGTAGACAACAAAACTATATAATCCTCCAAATGTGAAGTCCCTCTCTAACATAGAAGCCCTGTGCCTTGTTTCTAAGAACTGGGACGCACAGAGCCAGGGGCAGAAGGTGACCTGGACCTAGGTCACCTCAGACACTTGGAAGAAGTGAGCATTCACCGATTGTTGGAAGCAGGCTGTTTGGAGGCAGCAGTAAGAGTGGTTCTGTAATCTGCTGTCCATATAAACCCCTAGAAAGATGAATTAAAAGCTCCCAACTGTTTCCCCCTCAGGGAGGTGGCAGGCTGAGCTCCCCACGGGTGGATCATCTTGGGTCTGTGTGGCCTCACAGGGTCTCACACACCTGGTGTCTCTTTCCAGGAAGCCACTAGGATATTTTCACTGGAGATGGTCGCACGTCCAGCAGCAAAAGCAAAGCCAGGCCAAAGGTTCCTGTCCTCTCAATATTCTGCATGCATTATGGTTGCTATGGTGCCACCAGCTAAAGCCAGACATAAAATAAGGCTAGAGCAGCGCGGCAGGCAGTTGTACAGGGCCCGATACAGGGAAGTAGCTGCTGTTGGGGGTCATTCACGTCATGGTTTGCCACAGAAAATGCAAGCCTTTGGGCTTCGAGGCTACCTTGAAGCCTCTGTCAGGAACCTTCTCCCAAGACTTTCACCAGAAAAATAGTCCATTTCATAGGGAATAGTAATAAAAAGAAATTAGCATGAGACAGATGCCAAAACAGTATAACAACTTCTGAAAAGGAGCATTAAAACTTACCAACAAGGGAAAAAATATGTTGCCACTGGAGCAATGAAGATTTCAGCTATGAATTTTGTAACAAGTAACTCTCATGAACAGAGAAAGCAGTTACATAACACCCACTGCTGCCGGGCAGTGCTGCAACTGCGGGACAGTGGGCCTCCTGGTTTCTGCACACAACTCCGTGAGCTAAGTACCACCGCTCGCCCACTGAGGTAGAGGAAAACACCTACGTAGGAGTAGCTTGTCCAGGCGCACAAGAGTTAGAGGAGCACCACTTTAACCCGGGAGGTCACGTGCTAGAATCGACGGTCCCGATCATTATGCTACACTCTTTCTAAATGAAGCAAGCTTACTGCTGGGTTAATGAAGTGATATAATTTATTAAAGAAAACCAGGAAGCACAAATGAAAAATTCAGATAAGAGATGAGGAGGAAAAAATGAGCTGATAAAAATAAAGGGGGAGCCAAGCGTGGGATGCACTCGGGAGGGTGAGGCAGCAGGAGCTTAGTGAGTCCAAGGCCAGCCTGGGCTGCTTAGTGAGTTCCAGTCCTGCCTGAACTCATAATGAGACCCTGTCTCAAAAAGACATAAAACAAAATAAAATAAGAAAAACCCAAACCATGGCAGAAATGAAGATAGTGTTGCAAAAAAAGCACAAAGGGAAGCTAAACATAGAGGACCAGGAGAAGACAGTGCAGACAGATACATAGTGGCCCCCATCAAATGAAAATAAGGAAATACTGCAAAGTATTTGTGTGACAAAGACAGTGATTGAAGGGATGCGGCACAGTCAGGAGAAGTGAGGCTGCTCAAAGCGGAGCCCCTCTGGAGAAGACAGCAAATAGCTTGAAACTAAATTATAGAACTTGCTGATGTTGAAAAGCCTTTCCATGCGCACGTTGAAAATAAACACTACGTGCTAGAGGTCGCTGATTCGCAAAGATGGAAGTGAGACATATGCTAAGGAATTATTAAATCTCATTTCTCTTCAGACTCACTTTAATCATGTAACACCAATTGTATTAACCTTTTTTTTTAAGTCTTAAAGCAAAGACAAAATGTTACTAGAAGGAAAAATGAATCCCCCTGGCCTCAGGCCTCTTCAAAACAGCACTCAAGCCCTCGCATCCCTGATGCGGCGAAGCATATGATATTCTCAAGTGTAATCAAAAGACTTCTGTCTAGTCAAATTGTTCATCAAATACGATGGTCATAATTTTAATATCTTAAAAGTTGTATTATTTATTTAATAATAGGAGCAAGGGCCAGCGAGATAGCTCAGTAGACTAAAAGCCTGCTTAAGCAAGTGCAGGGACTGGGGTTCAATCCCCAGCACCACATGCCTCCCTGGCCCCACCCCCAGGCGCACTGAGCCAGTGACAAAGTCTGAGTGTGGTGGTACATGCCCGTAATCCCAGCACTAGGAGGCTGAAAACACAAGGGTCACTATGATTCCAAACTGTGTAATGAGACCCTGTACCAAATGCATGATAGATAGATAGATAGACAGACAGACAGACAGACAGATAGAGCAAACCTAGGGAAAGTGTCAACAGGACTGGTGATAAGCAGTGAATATATCTGTACTGTGAGATTAGGACATTCACAAATGAATATTACAGGCTTTGAGAAGATTGAGGTAACATAGGTCACATATATACAGCAGGTTACTAGAGGAGGTAGCTACTAGAGTAAGTTCACTGATTCATTCATCTATATGGAGCTGAGGTTGCTAATGACATTTAAAGCTACATAAGCAGGGCCGGCCAAATAGTTCCGCAGATTAAAGCGTCTGCTTTAATCTGGGGCTGAGAGTTCAATCACCAGGCCTGCCGTGCCTGCCCCACTCCCGGGGCGCACTGAGAGGGCAATTGAGAGTGGGCATGGTGGCATGCGCCTGTAATCCTAGCACTTGTAAGGCTATAAACAGGAGGATCACTATAAGTATGATCTATGCAGTGAGACTGTACACCCTGTCCTAAATACAAAAACATAATAAATAAATAAAGCCACATAAGCAGTAGCACAAGCCTGTAAACATAAATATTAGCACATGGAAACGTAACTTCCAACAAAATGATAATGGATAGGATGCAGAGCAGGGAAAAGAGGCAGATTCACACCACGTGTGTTGCTTACAATGACAGTTACATCTAAGATAGTGGAGGCTTGATATTAGACAAAGCTGAGCGCAAGATGTAATTGTGAAAGTAGACACTGGAAAGTGAAGTTACCCATTAGTGAGTAACCTCCTCAATACACCTTCATGAACACATGCACACACACTTGCCCATGCAACAGAGAAGACCAGCCATACGGTAACACACACACACACACACACACACACACACACACACAAATGTTAAATAGCTTTATGAAAAAAACTGCTGTAGCATTTTTACAAAAAAGATGGTAAGTGAAGTTGCTATATATCAGATTTCTATGGGGTTTTTTGTTTGTTTTTTTGTTTATTTGTTGCTTTGTTTTGTTTTGTTGTGAAACCGGGGGTTGAACTCAGGCCCTTGCGCTTGATGGGGAAGTGCTTATTCTACTGAGCCATCTCCCTGGCCCCTTTTTCTTTGGTATGATTATTTTAATGAAATGAGCATAAATTCAAAAATTTAGAGAAACAACTCCTAAAAAACAAAAACTATGACAAATGCTTCTTAGCCAGTAAATATTTTAAGGTACTGTATTTTTTTAAAGATATTCAAAGTGCTTTAAAGGCAAAATTCAAATGACTGAAAGTACAAAGATCAAAATTTTGCTCAGATAATGCCCCATCCCCCCAAAACATAAAGTAGTAGCAACAATAAAGCAGAGGTGACATCCTAATGTCACATAATTTTGATTCAGCTACAAAGCATTATATAAGATAAAAAGATATATAATACAAAAAATTAAAAACCCAATGAGGATGTGATCTGTGAGTTTCTAAACCCAAATGTATAACAGTGACATGTATAAAGCAAATATTACAAGAGAGACATAAGAAGAAACGGATCGAAACTGGAAAATTCTGCCCATCACTAGTCCAATTCTGGGTATGCCAGACTACATGCCTCAGAAGTAGAGGTTATATGTTCTTTATGAGGACTACAATTATATTCACTGAAAATGACCATATATTTATCCATAAAGATAAAATGCAAAAACAAAGAACTACATAGAATATTCTATTATCCCAATTCTGTAAGTGCAGAAGTTAATTGAAAATCAGAAAATTATATTTCTCTTCATCTGCAAATTATAAACGAAAGAGTTAAATAGCATTTTGGGAAAAAAACTGCAGTAGCATTTCTACAAAAAGACAATAAATTAAGTTCCTATTTATCAGGTTTGTCTGGTACAGTTATTTTAATGAAATGAGCATAAATTCAAAATTTTAGAGAAACAACGCTTAAATGAAGAGAAAAATAGAAATTAAATAATTTACAGAAATTAAAAAATGAGTTGCTAAAGGAAGGCAATTAGAACCAATACATAATTCCAAAAGCTAAGTTTTAGTAATTGAAAAATAACATGTCTAAAATAATTGCTAAAGTAACCACCAAAAAAGTAAATGTAAAAGCAGGAAATAATAAAAGATTAAAATATATAAACAAACACAATTAACATAATCCTAAAGATTTATCCAATATATTTCTCACACTTTTTTCATTTTTGCTCCCCAAAGAAAAGTTTAATTTTTCCCTTGAGAGAAATTAACCATTGTAATATCAAAGATCTAATGTAGCCCATTAAGAAAGCATATGTATAGTTTCCTCTACTATAGGAAACTGTTTGAAAACCCAGGTTCAACAGATGCTTCTAGTGGGAAATGTAGCTAGGGCTGATCTCAAGTAAATACCCATAAAGAAAAATCCTGAGAAAATTTTCTGTTACTCTCTTCCAAGTAACGACCAAGACAACATGATTTCTCTAGTAAGTGTTTATCAAATCATCAATGAAAGGATTATTCTTACAATATAAAATTATTATTGAAAGTGTAAAAATATAAGAAATACTTCCACTTTAATTTGATAAAGCATTTGCTATGTTGTTGGTAGCAAAATATAACCAAGTCTGGATGAAAGGAATTTATAAACCAGTCTTACTTATAAATCAATACCCAAGAATGCAAGAACAAGTCAGCACTAGAGGGGGCCAGCCAAACAGCTCAGTGGATTAAAGCACCTGCCAGAAGGCCCAGAGGCCGGGGTTCAATCCCCGGCCTGCTGTGCTGGCCCTGCCCCTGGGGTGCTCTGAGACTTGAGACTGCACATGGCAGTGCATGCCTGTAATCCCAGCTCTTGGGAGGCTGTAGATAGGCAGATCACTATGAGTCTGACCTTGCAGTGAGACCCTGAACACCTTGTGGGCACTTCCCAAAAAAACATTAGCACTAGAAATTTATTCAGATAAATTATCATCGGGGAAGATCTAGATGATTCTTGCTAGACACATGAAGGATGCATTTGAAAACTTTAGCTTTTAAACAACTATTCTTGTATCCATATTAGAAATGTTTCTAAGATAAATCACTAAGTGAAGAAAGCAGTTGGCTACCACAGATAATAAAAGACTTTAAGAATATGTATTTGTCTTAGTGAATGTGAGTTGTGAAAATCTCTGAAGAGACAGCACACAAACGAAAGTCCTTATCTGCAGGGTGCGATGGGGTCTAGGACTTGTGTGACCGAAGTTTCAGTGAAGTTTTGGATGTTTGATTTGAAAAGCACAGTTATGATTCTCTAGTTGACTGTAAAATAAAATAAACCCGAGAGTCATTAGACGTACCGTGAATTCCAGGTTTCTATCTGTGCTCTCCGATCTCGAGGGAAGACGTGAGACACCACCGAGCCGCAGCAGTGGCCCAGGAGACTGCTTCCCGCGAAAAGGTCAAACTAATTTTCACACACAAGGCACAGTCATGTTAGCAGGCGTGATTCACACGGATATTTCAGGTACGTACATTTTTTTTCATTAATTAATCACATATTCAAGTGTCAAAAGAAATGCCAACTTCTAAAACAATGACACAGTTCTGTGAGGAAGGGCTATCCTAGACTTCAGAGAGCCGGCCAGCACGACAGTGAGCCGAGCCCCCTGAGAGACGGGGAGCACCTACAAGCGCTGCTGCTGTTGTCGGACCTGAGCCCTCAAGTGGTAACAGAAAGTCATCCAAACTCAGAGAATGCCAACCTCAGAATAATGTCCAGCTCATCTTACAAAAAGCCACTAGGAAAAAAATTCAGCTTATGAGTCAGTGTCATCCCTGGGTCGACAAGATTAAGTGTGTTCTGGGAAACTTCAGACTAATTCTGTTTCACCGCTCTGACTGTCCTTCCGGAGAGGAAGCATCCGCAGACAGTGACCTACTTTGAAGGGAAAGTGGCTCCCCAGCAGCTCAGATCTTCCTGGCTGCCTGTAAACGCCCTCGTAAATAAACTTCAGTTCCTCCTGATTTTCTAATGCAAGATGTAGAATCGGACATGTAACGTTTGAAACGCTACCCATTGCATCTACAAAAACCCTCAGAAAAATAGCAGCGCTGCCAAGTTGAGAGTTTTCTTTATGTGTGCTAGGATTCTACCAGTCTCCTGGCAGAAGAGTTAGCCAGGATCGGGGATTGCCTTGAATATCTGCAGTAAGTGATGACTTGTAATATATACAACAATATGCGCTCCAGAGCGCTGTGGGAGGGTTAGGTGAGAAAATGTGGAGACAGCTCTTAGCATGAATTTGAGTCATTCATTTATTTTCTGACTAATGAATAGAGCCCATCCATTAGGCCACATGAAACCAACCAACCCATCCTGTCTTCTGGATGTCAGTAGTCACTCCCTAAGAATTTGGAGAACTATGAACACGATGCATTCATCAATGGTCTGAGATCATCTCACAGTTTACATTTTCTTACTCTTTTCATGAGAAGTTACAGCAATGTGTTTACAAAATGAGTTCGGATACTCCCAGTTTCATACAAGTCCTATTAACCCTACAAATGCCAAAGTGGTATGAAATATATGAGTTTTAATGAAGCATCTTCAGTTCTAAAGAGCTTATTAATACATTGTCCCATTAACTCCGTAGGTAGAAAATGGCAAAACAGAACCTCATTTCTGAAGGCACATTGAAAACTAAACCCTAAAAACTAAAACCTTATTTAACATTCAATATGATTAAAGAACACTTTGCTCTGTGTTCATTCATTCAATCAATACTCGCCCAACACACTGCACACCCTAGAGGCTATGAGTAATGCTGATTAGAACACAGTATTATATAAGCTAAGCATCCTAACTCCCAGTGACTATCAAGGTCGGACTTTGCTGCTTCCTAGTCTAACACAGACTCTGCCAAGGTGCTTGGCAAACATCTGGGTTCTTCTGGCTTTTCTGGAGGAAATATAGTGGTGATTTGACTATAGCAGCCGAAGGTGCCAAGGTTCAAGAGTTAAGATGCAGGGTCCATCTTCCGCTGTGAATTAAGGTAAGAGGAAAGGCAACAGCTGAAGGAACAATTGTTTCTAAAAAAAAAAAAAAAAAAAAAAAAGGCTTTTCCCTGTGCCCTGGATTTCTGGAACTACATGATGACCTACAACAAGAAACACCAGAGTAGCTTCGACCAGCCAGAAAGGTTAGACCTACAGTGCTCCACATACACTAACACATAAGCATCCCATTCCATGTTGCACTGTGACTTAGGAATTTATCAATATGAAGCCAGTGTATAAAGTCACACCTCCACACAGGTTCACCCACTCAATGAATTAGAGGCCATGGAAATTAGGAGAACCCGGTGATGGGGAGCTAAGAATGGAAGATAGTCCTCGAGCGAAGAAATAAAGTGCTCAAAGAGAAAATTGATCAAATTCTGTTCAGATGACATGAATCCTGAGATCCTAACATGGTTTCTGTCCAGATGAAGATCACTGGTGACATTGGTAAGAGTCTGAGGAGTGGGAAGAGAAGGCTGAAGCAGATTCAAGAAAAAATGGGAGGAGGACACGTAAGTGGTAGACATAATGACTCTAGACATGTCTTCTGAAGACATTTTTTGAAATCTGGAACAAAATAACAAGGCAGCAGCTGAAGGAACAATTTTTTCTAAAGAAAGGATATTTAAGAATCTTTTGTATACTGTGTGGAAATAGCCCAGTGACCCGGAAAAATCGACAATGCCATCGTTAGGCATTTGTAGGAAGCCTTCCTTTGGAGCGAGGGCAGGTAACACAGAAAGACACTGTCGAGACATGGTAGTAACTGCACTTTAGAAAGTCACAAAGGGAGGAATCAAGATTTGAAGCCAAAGATGGGAGCAGGCCTCACCTTCTGCAGGGCCAGGAATCAAGACACTTGGAAACCAACTACTTAGTGAGGAGAGAGAGAAGGTCTCTGGGCATCAAAAGACAACTGAAAGGAAAGGCCAAAATCACAGAGAAACAGAAGGCAGCATAGAGAGGAAGAACAACTACAGAAATGTTATTCTCTAACTGGATTTTAATCTCATTTTCCTCTTTCTCATCTTACAACATGAGAAATAAGATTTCTTTTCATTCATTTTCTTTTTTGAATTTTGCTTTTGCTGTTTTCCCTTTTCTCCTGCCTTCCATTTTATCACTTTTACTTAGCTTTGACCGTGCATTAGTACTGCACACTTCTCTTCTATTTTCATGGTGGCATAGTTGTTGATTTCAATTGACTTTTACATGTTAACAGCCGGTTCATCTTAGTGTCATCAATATTAATGCAGCTTTGTTTCTTCTCCCTGAATTTTGCAAGGGAGTAAGCCCTCCAAGGAAGGTGGGACATTTTTAACAAAATCCTCAAGTAAAGGTGGAAGAGCTATCCATCCCCAAAAATATACAAATGTCCACATGGCAACACAAGAAGTGTGAAGAAATAAGGCACAATGACTCCTCTGAATGTCCAGAACTTTCCAGAAACTGAATGTAAAAATGTGTAAGGGGATGACATGCTAGCAAACTCAAAAGACGTATGCCATGATTTATAACATGTTCAATGGCTTATAATGTGATCAGTGACATCACATGGGGTACCATGAGCAATGGGATCAATTAAAGAAGACAGTGAAGGTGCCAGGGAACAACTCTGAAGAAGAAGTAAAGAGAAATTCTGGAAATTAAAAGTGCAATAAGTTAGATCAAAACTCAACAGGAAGTCTCACCCATAGACAAAGTTAAACAGAAGGCAGAATTTCAAGGCTTGAGGATGAGGTTGAAAAATTACTACATAAAAAATTAGTAAATAAAAAAGATATTGTGAACAAAATGTCCAAGAATTCTGTAACCCAGCTAAACTAAAACCAAACTTATGAATTTTTAATTTATGAATAGGAGTCAATGTTCAAGTTACGGGCATGGAAATCTATTTTCTGAAATAATAACAGAAAACTTCTTAAATCTTGGAAAAGATATAGACAGCAGGAGGCATTTAGAACCCCACACAGGCATGACCAAAAAAGAACCTTATTATCCCACATCAGAGTTAATATATCAATATTGCAAAATGAAAGATATCAAAAACTGCAAGAGATAAATACCAACTTATTTACAGGGACAAATTCATTAGGATAACTGCAGATTCTCTTCAGGGATCTTAAAAGCCAGGAAGACATAGAACAATATATCTCAGGACCTGAAAAAAAAATAACTTCTACCTAGATTACTATATCTAGGAACACTATCCTATAAAATTGAAGGGTCAGTAAATACCTTCCAGGGCATACATAAATTTATAAATTCATGACCACTAAACCAGCATGACAAAAAATATTTAAAAGAATCTTACGCAGGGCAAAGAAAGAGTACATAAACTACTTAGAATTAGGAAAAATAGAACATTAAAGACAAACTACAAAATGATAGGAACTGGTACATACCTTTGTATAACTCTGAATGTAGAGTTTGAAGTTCCAAAAAAAAAAAAAATCACACTGTCAGAATAGATTAAGAAAAGACTCGACTCATTGCTACCAGCAAGAAGCACACATCACTAACAAAGACATATACACATCTGAAAGACTGAGAGTGAAAAAATGGAAGACAGCATTACATGCAAATGGAACCAGAAAGCAAGCAGGAGAAGCTGTACTCATATCTGACAAAGAAGATTTCAAAACAAAATCACAAGGTACAAAGAAACCCACTATATTGGAAAAGGAAACAATCCACCAAGAATATGAAACAATTACAAATATCTATGCTGCAAATATTAGTACACTCACATTCAAATCTCTATACAGCCTAAAGGATACACATTATGATGTGAAAAGTGTGAGTGACTTCAATAGGTCGTCCATACAAAAAAATGAACAAAAAAATCAGAGTTGAACTAAACCAAAGATTAACTAAGCAGAATATTCCATCTAACAAGTACACAACACACATTCTTCTCGGAAGGTCTTGAAACATTCCCTAAAATAGACCATATTGCAGGTCATGTAGAAAGCCTTCACAAACAACCTCAAAAAAAATGAAGTACTTCCATCTTAATTACTCCTTTCAGTGCTGAGACACAGTACCTGACACCTGCAACTAAAAAGATGAGATCTTTATTTTGTTTTATAGCTTTAGTCCACAGTTGACCAGCTTTGATTGAGAAAGAGCATGGTGGAAAGATCTCGCAAGGAGGAAAGCTTCTCAAGTCACGGAAGCAGAAAGAAAAGCCAGGAAGTAGAAAGGGAAGGGAGGAGCCAGGGAGAGAGGCACACCCCTCAGGTCATGCCTCTGTGACATCTTCTAACCAGATGCACTTCCTAACAGTGCACTCAGCCAGGAGCTCAGCAGTGGAGCAATTCTCTGCTGAGCACAGCTCCTCAAGGGTTCACACATCTTCAAATGATCCTATCTATGATCACAAGAGACTTGCAGGGAGCTGATATAGATCATAAAATTCCACCCCTGGACCTTCAAACCTCAGCCTGTGTCTGTTTGTGCAAATTGCCTTTAGTTCACTCTATGAGTTGCCAAAGTCCTAACAGTTCCAGCATTCTCAGAAAGTCAAAGCCCAAAGTCTTCTCTAAGACTTAAGGCCAACTCTTAGATATGAGCCCCTGTAAAACCAAAATGTTAAGCACTGCCAGTGTACAAAAGCATGGGTAAACATCCCCATTCCAAAAGGGAGAACCAGAGAGATAGAAGGAAGTCAGACCAAAGCAAGACCAAAACCCAGTAGAGAAAATGTTCAATCCTATGGATATATGATCTGGGGCAAATCCTGACAGGACGTGATTTCCACATGGCACTAATGGCCATACCCCCACGGCAATGCTTATCAAAGCCCTCAGGACCTCCCTCTTGCAGTGACTTTGCTCAGTGCCTGTGGCTTTTCTCAGCAGACACCTCCCCTAGTGTCTCCAAACTCTGAAATCTCCACTGCAATTTCAGCTTCACCCTCACAGCTTTATTAGGTACAGTGCCAGGTTGGAAACCTCACTGACCTCACGATGCCTGCATTGTGTGTGTCTATAAAACCAGCACCAAGTGACTGAAACTAAAATCTGCCTCCTAGCGGTATCTGGGGGCCTCTTGGACCCTGGCTGCAGAGACTTACGAGTCCTTAGATGGCTGAACACCGTGAATCAAATCCCGAACTGTGAAACAGTTCCTACACGGGCCTTGCCCAGCAGTGGGTCCTACAGATCTCTTCTAAAAGCAAGGTCTTTTGTTCTTGCACAATTCAGCCTGAAAATGGGAAGGTTTCTCTGATGCACTCTAGGCAGCTTTCATATTTTCCTAATGAAAAGTTCTTGGCTTACTCTTTCTTTAGACAGGGTCTCCATACGCAACTAAGGCTGGCCTCAAGCTCACTTTGCAGCCCAGGCTGGTCTCCAACTCACAAGGACGATCCCATCTCAGCCCCTGAGTGCTGGGATTATAGGTGTGCACTGCCATGCCTGGATACTTGGTTTATTTTTAACACTAACCTTTTCAGCCACCAGGCTCTCCTTTGCTTCAACTTCCCAGGAACTTTTTGGTTCAAACTACAAACTTTTAAAATCATTTAACTGTGTCGTTTGCTCTTAACTATCATGGAATATCTTGCTAAAAGCATCAAGCAGTACTCATGTCACAGCCTGGACACTGATGTGCCCTAAAACATTGTCAGATTAATCAATCCAACACCCTTAATCTCAATCTTCGACAGTCTTAATACATGAATAATATCATGCCAGAGTGTAGCATACATATTCTTGAGTTCAACTGCCAGTGGAGAACTTGTTCCTACCTGAGACCAGCAGAGCTTGGTCTTCGCCTTCTGTGTTTTAATCAGCATTCTAGTCTTCTGGGGTCTTACCTGAACCTCCCATCAAGTTTGGCTTATTACGCTTTAGGGCTTTTTCAGCTAGAATCGCCAGATCTTTCCTAACTTCTCCTGAAAACCATGTCCAAATGTTCTTAACCATATGGTCAAGAAAGACACACCAATAACATACTTACCTTCTACCAAAATCTGTCTAGGTCACTTTTCTTGCAGCTAGGGCACAACGCCTGATGTCCACAGCTGAAAGGAACACGGGTTTCTGTTGGCTCACAGTTTCAGCAGTTGCAGTCCACGACCAGCCAGCACCAGTACAGAAAGGACATGGCAGGATGATCTGGCTGGAGGGCGCTGCTACAGCGCACTAGCCAGGAAGTGGAAAAGTGACAGACATACCTAGGATGGAAATGTCCCTGCAGACTGCAAGACTGCACCCCAGTGACCCGCTTGAGCAGGCCTTGGCCTCACACCAGCATGCGCAGCCAGAATGTCCTCAGCAGTGATGAGCCCCGAGGAGCTCTGATGAGCCCAGAGCCCAGTCGCCTTCCACAGCCCGCCCCTGAACACCTGAGGCTCAGGGCAACACCCTGGATATAAACTATAACACAATACTTAATCTTATCATAACAGAATGAAGCTATAAATGAGCAGCAAGAAAAACTACAAAAGCTCTACAGAGATTAAACAAGGCACTGCCGGGGCTGGCGAGATGGCTCAGTGGTCTAAAGCACCTACTTCGAACAAGCTGAACTAAAG